>JAUMGZ010169568.1:0-15154 GCA_032359645.1 Pododesmus macrochisma | reverse complement strand
ACCTAATTAATATGCATAAATATGCATGAATTGCATTGACCTTCAAACTTAGTCTGAGTATTGTCCTTGTGTACTTGCATACCAAATTTGGGTGAAATCGGACCATTTTAAGAGCAGTTAGAACACAGAACCGATTAACCAATGAGAATTTAGTAACCTAATTAATATGCATAAATATGCATGAATTGCATTGACCTTCAAACTTAGTCTGAGTCTTGTCATTATGTACTTGCATACCAAATTTGGATGAAATCAGACCATTTTAAAAGCAGTTAGAGCACAGAAACCGATTAACCAATGAGAATTTAGTAACCTAATTAAAATGCGTAAATATGCACGAATCACATTGGTCTTCAAACTTAGCCTGAGTATAGTCATTATGTACTTGCATACAAAATTTGGATAAAATCAGACCATTTTAAAAGCAGTTAGAGCACGGAAACCAATTAACCAATGAGAATTTAGTACCCCAATTAATATGCGTAAATATGCACGAATCACATTGGCCTTCGAACTTAGCCTGAGTATAGTCATTATGTACTTGCATACCAAATTTGGATGAAATCGGACAATTTTTAGAGCAGCTAGAGCATGGAAACCAAAGTGTGACAGACGGACAGACAGAGGGACGGACAGAGGGACAAACCCAAATTAATTTTCCCCTGATTTTCTTCGAAAAGCGGGGGACAATAATAATAGCCAATACAGGATTCTATATAAAACAACAACCAGTTGAATAAATGCCTTTCATGACCAAGTCAAAGGAAAATGTGTTTGTACACAGAAACATACAAATATTTAACTAAATCATCATCAACTTCTATTAAAAACAAAAAAGTAGAAGACTTGGCAAAAAAGATCAAGAAATCAAGAAATAACTTGAAGCTTCGTAAGATAAGGGTAACATGTGTATTTATAAATCATGGACATTTTCAATTTATATCAACACACAAAAATTGATGTTGATATTGTGCTAACTGTTCTATAATCATTCTAGTTGATATCTTTTGTGAATATTCTTTGCATCTATTTTATAAAATTGGTAGTGCATTCCTCTTTATACTTTCAAAATTAAGTTTGAAGATCAGTTTTTTGTCAACTGCAGTGACTATGTGCCATCAGTTTTGTCTTCTAACAGAGCATAAGGTCTGTAATGTCTGTTCGCCTTCTGTTGAGCTTTATATGTACATGAGGATATCTTTGAGTTAATGGCCTTTCTAATTGGACCTCGGGTATGTTCACTATTCAAGACACAGAAATCTGAAATAGAAAGCAGACAAGTTATTATCATTAGCATGTGTCATTATATCATTTCACACTAAAATTGGAAGAGCTTGATAATCATTTAACTGTTGTGCAGCGCCCTTTCACTTTCTTTTGAGCATCACAGTTATAGACAGATATATTACTGCTTGTAAAATAGTTAAACTAAGAAATAACTTTTACTAGTTATTTAAATTTGTATGTGAATATTTACTAACATATATGTTACTTACATATAATTGCCTCAACAATTTGTGGATTCAGTTGTTCTCTATGGGGTCGAGATGATGCTAATGTTTTGCCGATGAGATCCCTCATGGTCCAGAAGATTCCCATCAGATAACGTGCCATTTTTTCCCCATTTGGTGGTGATCCACCAGTTCTAAGAGCGATCTCAATGTGTTCTGGGTACACATACACAGAATGATCTGCGGCAAGTTCCACCATCTATATTCAAGAAAACATTGCAACAACAATTACAAAACAGATGCATATGTGCCTTAGTTGAATTTTCTTAAATGAATTTAACATAACATCTAGTGAAAACTAGAACTGTCATATAACAACCCAAGGGGAAAATTTGGGCAGGTGCACAGGTTTATATATCTGCAAGATTTGTTTGAGATTTGTACTTAAACAGGAGATATCATAATTCGATGTATTCCATTCACAATGGCTTAAAGTTTAAGGGGGGCACAACTCCCACTGTATTACTGAAATTTCATTTTGCACATGCACAGGTTATATAATATGCAATATTTGTGTGAAGTTTCATTAAAATATTGTTTAGGAGGCGGTGACCAGACAATTTACTCCATTCATATAAGCATAAAAACATTGTTGGTGCACAGGTTCTAAAAAAATTATATGTAAGTACACAGGTTCTCATTAAGTTTGACAAGTGTGAAGTTTAACAAAAACGTTGAAAAGTTTTGCTGAACATGAATGATGAATTGACAGACTGGATTTTCCAGTATACCCCCTCCTTCTTTAACTTCACTGTGATATGTATAATAAGAGTCTAGATTCATCAACACGGATTGCTCAATATGTCCTATATACAATACATTGGTATAATGACAAAAGGTTAAGTTTGTAATAATTTCAATATATCCTCCAACAATTGACATTCTAAATAAAACATTTTGCTATGAATGTTATTATTAAGTGCAAACTTAATTATTTTCAATCTTGCAATTTTAAATCTGTCCAATTGTCTTACCTGATGTTGATTTGCTATTGAAGGTTCATAAATCCCTGGTTTAGGACGATAACTTGAATCCTCCATTAAATTTTCTAGATGAAGAGAAAAATATTCAAATATGCAATACACAGCAAATGATTTTAATATCGCATGAGAATGTGTCATTTTTATTATTATGGAGTATTATTAAGGAGTCAATATTGCATTTAAAGACCTATAACTACCAGACAATACATTTTTTGATATTGTATATTCCTAGTCTGATAATTTAGTTAAATGCACTATTCTTTAAAGTCATATATGTTTAAATTAAGCAATCTTCTCGCTCCCTGCTAAGCGCTCAGCATTACTAGGTAGGAGAAGGACTGGTTGGCTTGGTGTCAGGATAATGTCAATGTGTCTGCGGCGGGATATTTCGTTGAGACAGCACTATAAAGTCCCATCAGTGCACACTGTCACAAGCAGATACCGTCTAAATATGACCTATGCATGAGCTAAAGGGATGCTAAACCTCAATAAACAAGCAAACAAAGTATATAGGGTATTAACATATAATCAAAAGTGAGCTAAGGAAATTGAACTTTCCTATTTTTCAAGTTTCATATACTTTGAAAGATGAAGACGTAATGACACAGACAAAATTGAATTAGAAGATTCCAACTAAAGCAATGTCCCTACCATATAAAGTAAAGCTAAAATACATCTTTCTCCATTGTGTCTAACTGTGATAACTGCTCAAGATCAAAATATATTTCAAGCTCCACATAAAAGATAACAATACTTAACAATATTATGCTCAAGTGATCTTATCCTTATGTAACAATGTCCTTATGTAACAACATATTTCATAACTAAACATTTACACCAATAATCAGAATTTACCTTTATTGCCGTATATAGGTCTGTAATAATTGTCAACATCACCTGAAAGATAAAGAATACTGCTTTATTTTAATGACTGTATTTTAAAATTGATTCCGACTTCCTATAAATTATATAAATTTGAATACAATTTAGCCAACCTGTACAAAATTACAAAAACTTTTAAAAATACTTTCTGTTATAATAATATCTCAATGAAGTTATCCCAATATCATATTGACAAAAAATACTTTATTTGAAATGTACAATCAATTTTATCTTGAAAGTTATAACTTACCATAATTGATTGACTGTGATCCTCTTGTCGTTAAATTTCGCCTTGCAACATGGCATTTCGTTTTTACCAATATGCAAACTGTATCTGTTGGATTATTCATGTTCAGTTTGATTGTTCACCCTGCATCCGTACTATCAAAACTATTGCTATATTTAGAAATATTTTTCTCAAGATAATGTTTTTAAACTTCAAATTATTCTAAAAACAGTGTGGAGGACAAATTTCTTTTAAACTATATATCTATAAAATTAGGCTATATTCTTAAAAGTTATCAGAGACATTGTATTCCAAGTTTATATATATCTGGTAAAATAAAATGGACCCATTACAACATTCTTTATGTACCTATAATTAACATGACTGTTCTTTTTTATCTTTCAGTAGTTAAAGCATACTAAACTGGCTTTCATGTTTCCATTATGCATACATGTATATAGCTCTAAACTGAAGGAACATTCCTTAAATATAGTACTTTTATACGATAGGGAGGATGGTTTGGGTATATACACCTAAAATCTTCAGACAAACTGTGATAAAGAACATTTTCATTAAAATATGCTGGTATTGAGTTTGCAATTTTTTGTAAGTATGATATTGGGATAACAAACACTGTTTTAAATAAAAGATCAAATTTAAAGGTTTAAGACATCATTATCCATAAACCAGTATATCTGTAAACAATTCAGTACAGTACAACACTAAACATATAGGGTCTTCAGAAGTATTCCATTTTCATATTTATCATTTCTATGTCAGATAAGACCGTTGCTAAATTACGATCATCTTTTCTCTTAAAACAATCAGCTAATTTAATTATCTTATCAATGTAAAACTCTTCAAGATAATGTTTATGTATGCTTTAATTAAGTTTAATACTGTTTACAAGAAAACTTCTTTTTTGTATTTACTGAATCAAAAGTATTTCACGGGTTATCATTACAGGACATTGATCTCAACCATCCAAAGGGAAGGCTGGTAGTTCATTTCCTGCTCAACTCCTAAACTCACAGTTCAACCCACACACAGTGGTAGATTGTTGGTGTTGAAATTTTTTACAAACTAAAATGCCAGTACTCTTTTTTTCCAATAAATATAATATTTATAAGAATAGGATCAATTTCAAAATATATTTTTATGGTATATATATGCTGTCAACATAAAGTTTCACAAACACAATTATCAATCAAGCATATTTTATTTCAAATCATGGTTACCCATCACAAATTTTAATTAACATAAAACAGTTAAATACAGATTTATAATAAAATGAAAATCTGAACCAGGGCACCTTCACCATACATTTCCATCCTAAAGACTGCAGCTGTATCCTTTTTTATTTTTAAAGGGTAATCAGAGAGTTGCCCTTATTGACTGTCTCAAAATTATGCATGTTTCTTAATTGCAGAAACACACTTCACATGATAAATCTTCTCCAAATTCATAAACCTCTCTAAATAAGAAGTGCACATCCTGATACATATCTAACACCTATACATAGTTTGACACAAACATGGTGCATGAAATCTTCCAAAAAATGATATCACTTCTTCACAATACTTCTTTAATAAATATATTAAATAACTCTGCAAAATTTGAAAAGCACTAGTTGATCTTAATAAACAACTTGGTACACAGAGTCCATAGAAACTGAACAAATTGACAAAGTACAACACATGGTAAACCTCAGAAATTCGTGAAAATTCTCCAAATAGACGGTGCATACTGTTAATAAGCCTGGAATGACTGTACAAAGTGTCAATATAGTCCACTTTCAAGATGTGCATATAAAAAAAAGAAAACGAACTTTCAACTTAAAGAAACGTACAACACCTGTCACCACATAACATTTTTTTTACATACTATCATGAATACATGATACTTTACAGATAATTATTCTTTTTTAGGACTGTCAAGAAGTTCATGGCTCATAGATTGTAAGTGAGTTAAAGAATCCTTTAATCTTTTCCGTCTGTACATTTCTTGATTGTACTGTCCAACCCTTGGTTTTCTTCGTGCGTGTGAGCATTTATCGTTGATTATTTTTACCAGCCTTTTTTCTGACACTTCAAATTTACTGCTTACTAGATCTACAAAAACAACAAAAAGTCAATGAAAATCACAATTCAAAATATATTTTAGTTTACAACAAAAGCAAAACATTCTATGGGCTGTTATCAAATAAGGCTGACATTTCACTTTGTTTGAGATTCATTTAGATAGTTTAAGAAATGAATGTAATGTAAGTGACATGAATAGTCATACACTTGTTTATCAAAGTATACATTCATAATTAAGAGCTCATTCGTAACAGACATACTATAAACACTTTAAAGTTGCCAAAACTTACACAAACAAGCATCCACAATGGACTGGTCCAGGCAAATGTATCTACCATTACCACGAGCACTGGAATACTTGAGGACATCCTTGGTAAAGAAGGCATCAATTGCGTGACTTATCAGACTGGCAGGATCTCTGCCACCTTTCCACATGACCCTTTCCATTGTGCTCTGACTCCAATACACACCAGTACCAGGAAAGACTTCCACCATCTGATATTAAAACAATCAATAAACATCATTTGTTAGGAGTCTTGTTCTCTTGAAAAATTAATTTCATCGAGTTTAATATGTTCAAAAGTTCTGCACTTCCTGTACATAAGAGTTCAGTGACAATTTTGTAAATATTCTTCCTTCCTTTCTCTTCATTATAACAAATTATTTCTTAATTCAAATCACAGATCTCATCAACAATACTACAATATTGCAAAGGATTTCAACAGGATTAAAATAACAAAGTTTTTTCAAATTTTTCTACAGAAAGTACTCACATCTTGAGATTGAGAAGACGATGCACTTCCTGTATTAACATCCCATGGTGCTTTATCTGTCCAGCTTAAATTTCCTAAAGCCTGTTCATAATCTGAAATGAACAAAAACACACATTGAGTAAGTCGAAGGTATAAATAGTTTAGATATGTGTACATACCTTAATAAATTCCATGTTAAGTCTGATATATGTTTGAATTTCAAGTTTACTGTAACAAAAGTGAATCCAAGTAATAATCTCAAAATTGTTATTTAAATTCAACTGCCGCACTATCTTTTATATATATAAATATATATAAATATAATAAAATGTGATTGTTTATTATTGATTGACAATTTTTTTAACAGTAAAAATACAGTCTTAATTGTTTTTGAAAATATTTTCAAACTCTACTGTTAGAGTTACTTTCTTGACTTCATAATTCAGATATCTACTTACCATTATATTTCATGTTAAGACATCCTCAAAATATCATCTGTGGACACTGTTCTTCATTTTAAATACCGCTTTCAAATCCTACTGATATTTTGAGTCAACAAATATTACTATCTCGGTTTGAAATTTGAGAATGGATAACTTTTCCTCTAGCATCATTCTTTTATAGATAAATTTTGAGACCCGTATTGAAATCACTTTTGTTCAATGCATAATTTGGACACAATTTTAGATAAATGAAATCTTTTAACTTTTAGTAAAAATTGCTGTAAGAAAGGCTATCTTTATCAAACACAAACTTTCCTTTAAAGCACATTAGTGGCACGAAGTACACAAACTGTCAGTCAGATTATAATTTCTTGACACTCTATTTCGTTTGTTCCTTTTGCAATGTAGTTCATTTACTGATGTTAAATTGCTTGAGAGGTGGATAGTCCAATGCTAGACACACCATGCCATTCAGTTAGTTATAAAAAATTGACCATGATCACAACAAACCCAGATGATTACAAGATTTGTATGTAGGGTTTTATGCCACAACAATATTTGATTGTCAGTATTTATTCTTGAACAATACAACAACAACTGTTTCACTATAAATATTGTATATTGCTAAACTTCAATTGTTAGAAATGTACAACTGCCATTTCAACATGAACAAATGTAAAAATACTAAGGACTTTAGTACAACTTGAACACTGTCATCAAACCTATTGCTTTTTGCTTTAAATATCCAACGATATATCAATCAAAAATTGGCAAAGAGAACAAATCAGTATATGTTTTAACTGGATTTTCTCGTACATTCTAAGTCAGTAGTGTCTTGCCAATTATGCCCAATTATGAATTGAGTAGTTTCCCACCAATCCTGCTTCTCTACACATGAGTTTCAACAACACTGCTACTCTGTTAATGCCCAGTGCTTGATCACTGAATCTTTTCTCTCCCGTTTGAAGGTCCAAAGTCAGAGGACGTCGGTAAAATATCTCTCCAATAGGTGATGAAGATTGGGTCCTTTTTATAACCTCAATATACTCTTTATATGCATTAAATACATGTTCATTTCCAAACCTATGTAAAATAATCTTTGTTCCCTCCATAGGACCATCATGTTCTGATCAAAAGAAAGAAACAGAAATAAATTCTGACAAAAGTTCACAAATGGGACATTTCAAAGGTGTTTGCTTGTAAAAAGAATATGACATCTATTTATACATAGCTTGTCCAAAGCTATTATAAACATATCAGCGATCCATGATACTTCAATCTTTTAATCCTTTTATGTCTAATCCTAACAAAACAAAAGCGAATATTAAAAAAAAAAATTGATTTTCAAGAAACTTTTTTGAAAATGCTTAATTCAAAAACCTTGTAAAGGGATTTCTTCGTAAATAGTATCTTTAACCTTAAATACTTTTACATATTTAATACCAATTATGTTCTATACCTTTGCTTGATTTGCTTTTTGATGCTGGCTTTCCCTGGTATATAATTGTGTTTTCATCTTGCACTTCAAATTGGTCAATTAATAGGTTGTAGTGATCTTCTATTTTACGCAGTCCTAAGAGTTTACTGTTATAGAAAAATACAGTATTTAATAGTGTTTTCCCAGTAAGGTTACCAAACAACCCTTTCTGCCATAATATGTCCTCAGTGTCCTTTGTAATTGGCTCTTTGTTTGCCTTTTTTCCAACACCTTGATTCTCAAGTTCTGCCATGCGTGCACTTAAGGTTTTTCTGAAGTGAACAAATCTTGAGTCCTTTTCATCCATAAAATTTTCCAGTTTACCATTTTCCCGTACAAACCTTAACAGACCTACACACAAGCTGTAAAGGGATTTAGGTGGATATGGTTTACCATCAGTCCTACGTGCTTCCAATACAAATCTTCCAAGCCATTTATTCATATCAGGCACAGTCATTTCAAGAATGTTAGGAATATTTTCTCCAGTTACTTCTCTACGTGTCAATCGCCACTGATCAAATGTTGTTGTACTCCAAGTTGTACATTTTTTAGTATTCTTACTTTCAACACCTTTTAGTAAATTATCTATTTCTTCATCATCCATAATAGGTCCAAATCTGTCAGTCCTTAAGTCTCTCTGTTCCATATTTTCTTCACTTTCCTCTTCCATCATGCCAAATCTCATCTCACCAATGCCATACTTCTTTTCATCAGTATCATGACTACTATCATCCGTCATCTCAAATCTATCATTTCTGGCATACTTGTTTTCAATGTCTTCATTTGCCATCATCATCTCATCTTGGTACTGGTAGGTCAGCATTGGGTGATCTAAATGACACACAGAATATCTGGTCAGATAAATCTGTCTCCAGCATCAAAACCACTTTTATTGTTCACTATTTCTATTGTTGATATCTAAAGCTCTGTCTGTTATATTATATCCATAAAATTTACATTCACATCATAAGTACTTGCTTGGCAACTCAATTCATTCATTGTAACAAGTTCTCTTAAAACACTATTACATGTAGGGAGCCTTTTGTTGCCTTTTACTAGCAGTCATAAGCAAATGTCTTGTACAAAGTGACAGTCTTTTTGTCTTCGTTAATGTATTAAAATTCAACTTGCTCATGCCCATAAACATGACCTCTGCACAAAGCTCTTGTATAATAAACAAATATTTCTACGAGATACTTTCTAATATATCTTGTTCATTTTTTTCTAAAGTGTTGATGCAAGTCTGTCTCACTATTTCTTTCTTGTATTCTCATCGAAATATAACAACTATCACATCAATAATAATCTCAGAATCAATTTAACTTAAAATATGTATATATCAGAATATACAAAACCATTTATACAATCAATGTGTACAGCTGTATATATTATTATAAAAGAGTATGGAAAGAAAACCACTATTTTACAAACAACTCAATATTCACAATATTAAATAATAAAATCAACATCAAAACTATAGCACTACTGGTAATGCTGAATACAAATTTAATTCACTCTAAACTTGACCCTCTCCATACGAATGTATTGTTGCAATAATCATAATTCTTTCAATAAATCAAAATAATATTTTCAATTCAAAAAATCTTAAAAACATAGTTGTTCATAATGATGCTGCAATGACCATTTTGTACATGTAGATATGCGTCATTTCCATTATTTCAACATTTCATAACCTTTATACTTGACAACTCATAAAAAAAAAAAAACTTTTTTAGAGAGCTTGTAATAATTCTAACAACAAATGTTGTATACCGGTATTGTTCATTAATGCAATTCAGATAAAAGTAGAAAACAATATATGCTGTTGTTGTGAATCAAATTCTTTCAAACAGTGCCCAAACATGTTGATGTGAAAAATTATTTTACTGAAATAATATTTCCCCAATCATTCCACAGGGCAGGTGTATATCTATCCTGCACACTTATTATTAATGTCTGTAACCTAATAAACCTCCATCATTGTCTTCTGGCTATTCTGGCAAAACACTAACAGCAAAGCAAGTGTGTTTAAGGACAACGGAAGATATATGTATATAAAAAGCAAAGGGAATCACTCCCTCTGACAAACATACATGTAACTGTATCACAACGAGGTAACTCCCTCTGACAAACATTAGAACTGCACCACAAGAGAGATAACTCCTTCTGATAACCATTAGAACTGTATCACATTGTTAATACACTTCCTACAATTTTATGTAGGGTCTATATATCTATATATATCAATTTTACAGAGTGTTGATCAATTAAGGTTTATTATGCAGACTTAATTGGTTCATTACAAACAAGAGGTCCTTTGGGCCTTAATGTCCATCTTGATTAAATAGGTCTATAAGTAAACTTTTAGCATAGGAATACTTTTGATCCCAGGGTTATGCCTTGAACAAACTCCATGGTTCTCCATGCGCTATAGTTACTATAAACCAAAGCATTAAACACGAGGCCTTCTACTTTATAAGGTTTTTTTTTAAAATTTGCTCAAATTTTCCCCATTTGGGTCCCAGAGTGCCACCACCTGAAAACTGAGCTTCCACTTTTGAAAAAAAAAACCAAATTCCCGTCCGTCCCCTTAGGATGCCTCCTTCTACCAAGTTAGAATGAAGCTGGTCTAGTAGTTTTGGACAAGAATTCGAAAATGAAAAAAGTTAAATATTTGCTTTATATATATATAGTGTTGAACTTTGACCTAAAAACATGTTCCCTATTTTTTAAACCAGGGTCAGGCCTTGAACAAACTTGGTTCTCCATGCCCTAAAGTTACTTTACACCAGAGCATTAAGCTCTAGGCCTTCTAGTTTATTAGAAGATTTTTGAACTATGTCAAATTTTCCCCCTTTTGGCTCCCTTAGGTGGTTCCCCTGGGAGCTGAGCCCCTTCATTTTTAACAAATCTGAATCCCCTTCCCCTAGGAAAACTTCCTACCAAGTTTGGATGAAATTGGTTCAGTGGTTTAGGAAAAGAAGTCGAAAATGTGAAAAGTTAATGATGACAACGGACCGACAGGATTTGTATGAGAAAAGTTCACCTTGGACTAGAAAGTGAAACTGAATATTGGTCACTGTAAACGTTTAACAAACATTTTACATCAAATGTTCAAGGTTCCACAGCTTGAGTAAATTTCTTCTTCAAACGTGACCTACCTGTTAACATGCATAGTTGTCTGTCAACTGTTATCCTGCTACGCTTGACAGAATGTCGTGCATAAATTACCATATACAAGTATTTTATAAGGGATACAATGCCCCAGATATAGGCTACCACCAAAATAAGGTAATCTTTCCCAAATTCAAATAAAACATCAAACTTGCTGATTGATTATGACCATCATGAGAAGACAAGTAGCACTTTTTTATATGTAATTTTGTTTGTTGGCATTTACAGAAGTACTAGTATAATGAGCAACTTGTGGGTCCCTTATTTCATTGTAGTTAAATATTATAGATTTGTCCTAATAAAACGTGCCATACTGCTTCTATTTCCCCTAAATTCTAAACTAGAAGAAATCTGTATCAAGTAAATGCTTGAATGCACAAGCTCTTTCTTGAAACTATTGTTGCATGTGAACCAAGATGAAGAAAAAAGAAGATAACTTTGATGAGCAGTGCTTTAATATACATGTATGTCAGTCCAAAATTAAATCAAATTCTAGTCAATCATTTAAGAGAACAAACTCAAACTTAACTTCTTCAAACAAAAAAACAATAAATGACATATATACATTTTGAGCAACACTAAATAAAATTTCCTTCTTTACTATATTCTCATATCCAAATTAGTATTTTTCAATGATAGAAGAGTCTCAAATCATTCCACTAAGCTATATAGTATTTAAAATCTGTTGCATTGAATTATTGAAATTTTGGAAACTTATGGAACTCAAATCCTCAAAGCATTGCAATCCATTAGATATCACACTATCAGGTTTTCATACTTATTTTTCTTGTACAAAGCTTGTCACAAATACAACTCCTTGCCAACAGTGATGCTCTTGCAAGGACATTGAGGTGTATACAATTCTACTTTATACCTAAAGAAAAACAGTTGGCAGACAACATCATGTTTTCAATAACACAATTATACATGAGCAATGTGATAAAAACAATGAGAAAGAGAGAATATGCACATAAGCTTATCATTGCAATTGGTCAACCATTTTTTTTCAACTTCTTTACACTATCACATTCGTAAAATGACACAAACCTGAACAAGATGGCCTTATAAATTAACATCCATCTGTTTGCAACATGACTGAATATATATTTGATATCTGATACACACTCCAGGTTCAAACCTTGCCTCAAGATTGCAATATGTGCAAGAATTGAGCCATTATTAACATTTCCCATTTTGGCCTCAAAGTGGTGCCAAATGTGTTTGCAGAAGTCTAAAATGTAAAATTAACATATGACCTGATCCTTGAACAAGTTTCCTATTTAGACCCCAGGTTCACACAATCTAGAAAATGTTGGTTTTCCATGTACCAAGGTAAGAGTTGTGCTCTATGACCTAAATAAATACAGTTTTGTTTTCTCTCTCTCGAACAAGCATTTAAAATAGACCCTATCCACTGTTTTTTAAAAACATTTTTGAAATTCCCCTTTTCAATCCCTAGTGGTTGAGCCCAACATCATTCAAAATATCTAAATCATTATTTACTTGATGAGATCTAGACATCAACACAGTTACCTTATTTGCTGTAGTGTTAAACTTTGACTCAAAAATGCATTATTGACATCAGGGTCATGATAGCCTTGAACAAACTTGGTTCCCCATGACCAAGGTCACAATATAAATTGTATTCAGTATTCAGGCCTTCTAGTTTATTTAAACAACTTACTAGGGTTGTGCTGTGTACATACATGTACTAAGTTAACTCAAAATTGGTCCAGTGGTCTAATGAAAAAGTCTAAAATGTTAATATATAACACTGTAGACAAAAGACAACATTTGTATGGGAAAAAAGTCCACCTGAAAGGTTGAGATGCACTAAAAACAATAGTCAACTTCAAGAGAAATTTATTAAAACTATGTGCATATTCTTTCTTTTTGTAAAACATTTAAAGGTTTTTAATATCTGCTGATGTCAGTGTCAATGGTTTATTTTTTTCTTTCTGTGAAACAATTTTGGGTTTGAAACAATAAAATTGCAGTATTATAAATGCCCAATGGTGCATTATTGTAGAGAATTACTACAAATATATGAAATTTAGACTTGCAATTACCCAAACCTTAAATTCTTGAAACTTAGAAAAACAATTTTTCAAAGTATGAGTGCCAAAATAAGTACTTATTTGAGGTTTTTGAACAAAATGTACAGATGACATCTGTCTTTGAAGGCAACACAGTGACAAAACCATTGACAGAGACAACTGTTCACTATAAAATAGCTGCTTGTATGACACTGATCTAACATATTAAACTATTACTACATTTCATACTTAACAAGTCTCAGACATGTATTAAAATAATCATACTCCTGATTATTGTGTGGAGTATTTTATATACTAACATGCAGATTTTCATGTCCAAGCAACTTGTATTCTGATAGACATGAAATCTGTTTTTAACTCTTGTGCTAAAACAAAGATTCATCTAATTACAGGTCCATGATGAACAAATCCAATACTTCATACCCAACTCTGACATTCTCTGGTGGGTTCTGCAGGGCAAAATAGTAGCTCTTTAGACTACCATAATGTATATGTTAAGTACAGCTGTGCATTATGTGTTTTAAACATTGTGCATATCATATAATGCATACTCACTAATTCAGCATAGTCAAATACGTCCATTATAAATACCGTTATCTATGTTACTATCCAACAGAACTGTTAAATAATATAAGGGCTCCAAGTAAGTAAATTTTTCGGCTTAAGTCTCTTAAAGCTTACCCCATTTTAATTTCAGCTGCAATCTTGAAAGTTTGGTTGACATCAGTATTTCCTAGATTTTATTCTTGAGAAAAACATGCTTTTTTGGCACTCTTATCAACATGCCTAATATATTTAATCTTGCAACTTTGACATTTATTGTATATTTTAAACTAATATTAATTTTAATACTAATTTTAAATACAGTTTAATTTCTTTAGTCAATAAGCCTTATGATCCTGGGTAAACTTTTTCAAAAATCTTCCATATTTTTTCTGACTGATATGGGTAACACATGCTCTTAAAAGTCCTTGCAACAAATATATTCCATTATGAAAAAGAAATATGCGCTGATGACACTTCCAAAGCCAGCTGAAATCATTCAACAACTGAATGAAATGTTCTTCTTTCTGTTCCCTTTGATCTCATACCAACGTGTCATATACTTCTATTGGAAGTCTTTAGTCATGTTTTTATAGCACTGACATTCTTCTCTGTGTTCAGGAAGATGTAGATTGCTTTACCAAAATGAAAATTTCCATCTGTTCTCTTTTCTACCTACTGCAATGTGTAATTGATATTATGCCAGACATTTGAAAGTTGAGCGAAATAAATTTCAAAACCACTTTACTGATTTATATGACTTTTCTAATCATTAAAGCAACCTATTCTTAAGACCAAAATTTATTTTAGTCTCCAATTTCATTTTTTATACGCAATCATTCCAGTAAAAACTTGGAGCCCCGCACAAGTGCCTTACTAAATGTCTGTTAGAACTCCTCCAACGCTTAATGAGTCTGTGAGAACCTTTTCTTTCACTCATCAGGAGGAAAGTAATTTCAACATGCTGATCTTATTCAAAGTCATATATATGAATCAGTTATTCACTCCAAGGTTATTTCATGGTG
>JAUMGZ010169557.1:0-15156 GCA_032359645.1 Pododesmus macrochisma | reverse complement strand
TCATTGTTTGACGCAGTTATTGTTTGTTTGTCAATGCCTCTCGTTCTGTTGATCCTATTCATACTGTTTTTTGCAGTCTAAATGATCGATGAATATTTCCAATTAACATGAAACACCTTTAAAGATAATTTTGGTTAGGTTACATCTGTGCATTATGCTAAAGACTATTATAAAATGTAAAGATATCGTGTATTTATTACTAGTAAAAACGAAAAACCAAGGCGATATTCTAAAGCCGTAAGTCAATGGGCATGGGCAAAGAACAGAAAAACATGAGACGCACACAAAAAAGAACCAAATACACATTGATTAACTAAAAAAGGAAACTTCGCGAACATTAATTTTAAAAAAAAATAGAAGCGAAACCAGGTGCTCGTGAAATAAGCATTTCCTGCTACACATGTGTCACCAGCCGCGATCATTCCGTGTCATTCCGGTATCTGGCAACCCTTTCCAATGTTTAAAAAGAAGCATATGTCACCATAAGAATATGTCAGTATTATGGCGATGAAAGAGCAAAGACAAAAAACATAAAATATCGTTATGTATATTGTTTATGATAAATGAACGTGTTATTTGTTCAATAACTCCTAGTTTTCAATGTATGTTTGTTAATGTTTATTTTATATCTTCATACAACATATTATACAGATACACGGACTTCAAGTATCCTTACATCAGCTTTACAAACTACAATATCAACTGCTCACACAACGAAAGCCCTGACAACTGGACGTACTTCTACGACGGAATTGACTACAAGTCCAAGTCGAACTGAAGGACCTTCTCAGACAGAAAGTACACTAAGTTCCGGTCTAACTGATATACCGACATCTGAAAAGTCATCAACGACTAAAATTACTAAAACTCAAAGTAAAACTGAAGCACCAACAACTGAATGGTCTTCCACGACGGAATCTACTACAAGTCCAAGTCGAACTGACACACTGACAACTGAAGGACCTTCTACGACGGAATTCACACCAAGCCCCGGTCCAACTGAAATACCAACAACTGAAGAGTCCTCAACAACTGAATTGACTAAAACTCCAAGTCAAACTGACACAACATTAATTGAAGGGCCCTCCACTTCGTATATGCCTGAAACATTGAAGATAGACAGAACTACAACACATAAAAAAATGAGAACTTGTTCTTGTCTTTGCAGCAGATTAGGTGACCGATCAATGTTTAATTTGACACAAGAACAAATCAAGAAAGCCGTCGAAAAGCTAAAGGCAGACATCAAAGTTGATAAATCCAAATTATCATCCACAATAAGACAACTCACGTCAGCTAAAGATGAACGCTCTTCTTCTCAAGCAATCGGTTTTGTTGGCTCTTCCATCCTGATATCTCTCGGCGTGATACTAATCATTGCAGATACAAAGACTTTAATGGATCATTTCAAAATGCTATGTCGAAATCTGAATATACATTTGTAAGGAACAATCAATAGGTTATTCAAACTATTTTAGTTCTAATGCAACCGTCATTGGCATTGCATTTGAAGACATTTGCATCGTTCATATGGAAATAGTTCATACTATTACGAGTCTCTGTTTTTATTGTGAGTTTTATATCGATTGTAACATCTAGTATCATTTGTTTATATTATTACGTCGCTTCTGCTGATAAGACTAGGTTGTCCGAATAAGCTGTCCAGATGAATACGGTAAAATATTGTTATTTTGACTCCGCGTTAACCTAAATTATGTACAGGCCATTTGTGTAATATTGTAGTAATATAGTATGTATTTTGTCATTATTTAACGTTGGGATTTCCCACTCTTTTTCTGTAGATAATTTGCATAAAGACACTATGTTATATTTCGTGAATACTATAAGTGTCATTGTCAAAAGGTATCACATGAAACACGGGTCTATAAACTTGACCGTTGAACGATTAGCTTTAAATTGATTTTTTGTGGTTATAATTCCTCAAAACATTATGGAGCTAATTTGTTGCTTAAATATACTGAATGTTGTTTTCTCTTTATCAATGGAATCAGTTATATTACATCTACACAATCATATTAAATATACATTTAAAAGTAAATATCACATGTGTTCGTGGACCTACTTCATTGTATTTGTTCCATGTTTTTTCTACACGATACAACATATTTTTTTTTATTTTCATCAAATATACATTGTACATAACACTATCATTCATGGATTATTACGTGTACTACAGTGTTAGCGAGACCTGTCACAAAGTATAGGTCTAATTCCAATGTATAGGTCCAACAATGGTTGCCTAAGAGCCAAAATGAATATATGTAGGAAAAGAATTAAGAGATGACCTATACAAGTACAAAATAAGAAGTCGATGGGTGGATAGTTGAAGCTACTCTTTAAAACAATGAAAAATTAAGTAAGATATTTCTTAACGTGACAATAACAGTTTAAGGAAAATCAGCAAAAGGAATTGAATTATTAAATACAGATAACATTTAATTTCGTGTTACCGTTCTTACACTTTGACGGATATTTGCACCATATTTATAACAGGATTGGAGAGTTAACATTATATTTCCAAACACAGAGTCATCCCATGTGTAAACTTAAATATCTGGAATCTATCCCGAACCATTTTTATTTCAATGAAGAAAATCAAATTTCCATGACCTAGGTCCAAGACAGATAAAATTGTTTGCTAGTTTAAATACATTTAATTATTCTTGTCCACGAGATCAGTCCAATGTTCAGATAAGACTATTATTGTGTGTCACTGTTGTCTTTTATATCATGTTGCGGTTTGTTTGTCTGTTTTATTTTTGATTTAACGTCCTTCTTTCAACACATGTCTCGGTCATACTGACACTGGGTCCCCTCGTGACATTGCGCATCAACGAAGGCTTTACAATGCTGAATTATTTAAATATCACTACGCATACACATTGAATCATGGATATATTAATGTTAAACAATGCAGGATTCATAAGCATTAAATGATGCATAACAACTATTATGAATCCTTTATTCAAAATTGATATCTTTCAAAATGATAAATGATAAAACAAGAATATTTGTTTCTCTGTGCTATGCACTTTTGACTCGTTTATTCATAGATTGCAAGAGATACGCACGTTTAGATTATCTCTTTATTGACACTAAATTATTCAGCAAACGCTGAACATATATAATGTGTCACCTGGAACTTTTTTGAACTTAATTAATATATCTCTATATATGGAGAAGACTGGGTCGATATATTTATCAATCTGGTTGTAAGTTGGAGTTGGCGTTGTCCATAATGCCTGATCTCACACTGATGTAATAGGTTTACTTCTTGCAGTTTAAGTTGGCTTTATAGGGCGTTGCTTTTGTACCTCTGAAAACACATAATTTTTCATCATTGTCACTTTCAATACACTTAACTATGTGTGGACTCTATGAATCAATCACATTTTTATCCACTGTTGTCCGCATGAATAACTTGTTATGAAGATTGTCATGAAGTTATTCAAATCCTTTCTAGTGCTGAATTGTTTTTATGTCTTCCGTTCTGGTGATTCGACTTACCTAGTTTTTTTTAATTTTAATTATGAAAATTGCAAGTTATTGAATTAAAGTGTTCCTACGTAGTATACAGTATCGATGTTTCATCTTTCTTTATTTGTCTGATATTCATAAAAGAGGAGTAACAAACTAAAAACTCAGTTATCACTTACAATATCGTATTGGTTTTTCTATTAACCATTTTTTTTTTTGTAATGTAGCTGGATTTACAATGTCGAACGAGATGGGGGTTTTCTTTTTAACTCGTTTAGATTATGTATTTAATGGTGGTATATCTTGTTTTACAAGTTTCTTTTTTTCCATGAATATAGTTAAAAGGTAGTAAATACGAAAATTGCAGACGCATTGAAGAAGCTGTAAGTCCATGAACATGGGTCAACAAAATGTAAACGTGGGACGAAAAAATAACCAAATTGACATGTATTAACTAAATAAGAAAACATCACAAACTTCTATTAAAAATCTAAAAGCCAACCAGGTGCTTGTAATTGAGTAAGCGTTTCCTGCAATACATGTGTCACCCGCCGCTATGCTTCCGTGTCATTCCGATGTTTGACAACCCTTTCTACGGTTAACAAAGAAGCATATGTCACCATACAAATATGTCACTAATATCGTGGCAAGCAAAGGAAAGTAAAGCAAAGGAACAAAACTTTGAAAAACCATAAAATCAAAATGAGGAACAAAGGTGTATGAATTATACACGTGGAAAATATTAATGACTCCCTGGGTACTTGACAATGACTGACAACATATGTGCAGTCATCGAATGACTGACAAATTGAGCTAGAAAAAGATTATGTAATGTGTAGCTAGAACCTTTAAACAATCAAACGTATGCATGGTTATCACTTTAGTGTACATTTTTATCAAAATGCCATAAGCACACGTGTTCTTCCTGTACCAAAATAATAAACGTTTTAAGTATTGAGTTCAAATTACGTTTTCAATATAAATATATTTTTGATTTAAGAATTACGGATATAACCTTCACATAACATTCTGCGACCAAGTCGTCAGTGACGGGTATAGGCTTGTGTGCTTTGCAATAACTTCAACTTTCCTCCTCATGACACGGGTAAGACGGTGTGTCAGATCTGTTTATTATATACCTTTAAACTCTCAGTTCAGTATATTCTCAAACAAAAGACATTCTTCCTTAATATAGTGGCTACAGATTATATGGATGGTTTGGATCAATCAGCTTAATAGAATGGCTCATCCTTGAGTGAATAAGCAGTTGTCGCACTTGATTTGATAAGTTATGGTACATGTAAATAATACACTAAAAATCTAAATTTAGTCGGCAGTATCTCGTTAAATAGGAAAATAAGAATATCACCTTGTTTGATATTTACCATAATTAAAAGGATCACCTACCACCACCCACCCATCACCCATGATTCCCTAGGCTTTATATATCAAGGAATCAAGGATTTGATTTTAACAAATTATTTATATTGAGTGTCCACAATATTCTTTATTTTATGAACGTTTAAAAAGTTGTCCAATAATATTAAAGTTTGTCTTGCATTTCTTTGTTATTTTAATGAATACATTTTCATTGACTTGTGATGTTTTTTTGCGTTATTCTTGGACTTTGATCTCTCTCCTATATATTTCATTCTTCTCTACATACTTGTTGACTCTTGACAGAATCAAGTACAGGAAAGTTAATAAAATCAAGTATTAAACGGAGGGGAATATTTCCATGTATACAGTATCGTTTTAAAACATATTATTATAATACTTATGGCAATTCATAGACGACGTCACGAAAGATAACTATGTACGTCAGCAAGTCATGAATTTAGGTTAACCTACGTCAGCAACAACAAACACATAGTGTGAAGTAAAATGATTTAATGAAATTAATAAAACATTTTACAATTGCCTACACCCTGTCTTTGTACTCATCCGCCAACATAACTCATATTGAACTATTATACATACATAATAATACCTAAATAATAAAGACGCACCAGACAAGAATGATGACGTAACAGTTTTGGCCGTTACGTCACAATATATAACCTTTGACCTGTTTGTTTGTACTTTGACAAGATTTCAGTATCTGTTCATACCCCAAAAGAAAAGGGACAAAAGAAAAACACCATCGTTATATAATGTTAAAAAACCTTAACTTATTTAGAAAATTTGCACTGATTATATTGGTGTAAATATTTTACACAATGAAGCTTGTAGGCCTAAATCTGTGTTGGAATACCTCATTCTAAGCATCAAGAAACTCGTAAAACATCAACAACAAACTAGTGGATATTGACAAACTTTTATATATGAGGCTCCACTCTTCAATATGAGATCTACTCCACATCCTCAGACTACTATTAATTTATCTCAAATAGTCCCCCTCTAGAACGCTCTACCCATAGACACAATATCTGCCACTTCTCGGGATGCCTTCAAAACAAGACGAAATAGGATACACAGAACAAAAGTTATTGACAAACAAATAATAGCTTTATCAAAAAGGCATCACCAGAATAAACTAGCAAAGTGAGACGGGCGTTAAAAATGACGACACGCCAACTAAATCGGTGAGAGGACCTCCAAATCAATGGGCTCAAAGGGTAAAATTAATTAAGAACAGGCAAGACCTCGATAGATCAAAGCTCTAAAGTCAAAGGGAGGGGTGAAAATCACGATGGTAATGAAGGAAAAAACCACACTAACACTTCTATAAAGTAGTCTTACAAAAAATGAGGTGTGCGCGCAATCAGAATAGAAATTTTTAAACTTATTCCTTTGGACACTTGTTTCGGACAACCCAGACCTCATCAGCAAAGGTGACGTTATAACATAGGAGTAAATTTGAAAAACCAAGACGATATTCTAAAGCCGTAAGTCCATGGACATGGGCAACATAAGGAAAAAATGGGACGCACGCAGAAAAAATAACAAAATTTACATTTATAAACTAAAAAAGGAAACATCACGAACTTCTATTAAAAAACTAGAAGCGAAACCAGTTGCTGGCGATATGGTAAGCGTTTCCTGCTACACATGTGTCACCCGCCACGAAGCCTCCGTGTCATTTCGGTGTATGACAACCCTTTCCACTGTATAAAAAGAAGCATATATCACCATTAGAGTATGTCACTGTTATGGCGACGAAAGAGAAAAGGAGAAAACCCATTAACAGGACAGGACTAGAAGAAGCAACATATGTTTAATTCAATATTATCAAAATACAGACAGACGGACTGACTGACTTACCTACACTACAAAAGAGCAGAAATATAAAACAGACAAATACACAAAACAGAATATAAAAGACACGGTATCATCTATGTAACTTAAATGTAACACGCGTTAAGCTTTATCGATTTTCGTAAAACTTGAAACAAATTTATGTATTTTGTGTTCATACTTGTCTTTTATTTATAAACTTTATCTAGATATTTTGCGTGATCTGTTCCCGTCATTGCTTAATCATCAGTCAGTTTATGTACCTTATGTATACGTAAATGTAGACTTAGAAGCAAAATTTAATACAAGGTTAAAGTGACACCGACCGATAATGTGCCGACTAATATCTTCTGTTTGAGTCGTATTAATAGGTGTTTTGTCACTTTGTTTTGTAGTACCAAGGTTTATAGCAATCACAAATATGTGCACTATGTCAGTAGTCAGGGCAGTGAGGGTATAACTTACTAATGGAAAGTCAAGATATCCCGAGGAGTCATGGCTCTGTGTGAGGCACGCCGTAATTTATTCCCGATTCATAACGTTCTACCAGTTGTTTTTGAGTTATGTACCTCAGAATATCAGTTTTTTACTTACCTGTATTCTAAATTATTATGTTTGGTGGATAGTTTGACACTTTCTTTATTGTAAGTCAGCTAGTCCGTCTGTCTGTCTGCATGTCTGTATTTTAATAATATTTAATTCTATATCAATTGCTGACGAGGGGTTGTCCGAAACATGTGCCCAGAGGAATACTTTAAAAAGTTCCTATTTTGATTGCGCGTATTTTTAAATCATTACCATCGTGAATGTTCCCTCCCCCATTCTTTGACTTTCATGTTTACTTTATCGAGGTCCTGTCTATTCGAAATTTATTTTTTCTATAGCGTCCATGTATGACGGCTGTTCGGGACGGGTGTGTCTCGCACAGAGTATTGGCTCTTTCCTCTTATAGATAACACATTTATTGGAGGCATTTTTCAGTTTTGTATTCTATGAATGCGACACCTTCCAGATATTCCAAAATTGGTATAAGTGGAATCAACAGAACAAGGGACATTGACAAACAAACAATAACTGCATCAAAGAATTAAGCACCAGCATGTTAGTAATTAAATTGACATCACAACAATCCACACTCAAGGCTAGTAATCCATGCGGACCGTCTACGGACGGTCGCCCAGTACGAAACCACGTAGTGTGGTTAAACCGGTGTATGAGGCCTCAACTTTCCCGCTTCCCGTGTTATTTATCAGCTAGGCTACCGACTGCGGGGTTACGAACAAAATAAAGATGTGAATATTAGATCACGATTTTTAAAACAATTATTATAAAGTTTCTATAGATATAGGTTCCTTAACTAGTTATAATTAATTTTAAAACATTTTACCTAGAAACGAGACAGTTCTTTTAAAAACAAAAAATTAACCACTGAGAGTGGAAGCAGATTATTTGGTTTACATCATTAAATTCTATATTAACCTCGATAGTGACAAAATCGATTACAAATATAAAACAAGTATAAAACATCATCTGTCAATATAAATTTAAAAAGCATAACAAATTCGATTGTATCAGTGTACGTACTACCATGAAATACAGGAAATATTCATTGTTTTAATTAATTTGTTATGTACGTTTATATCAATATACATGGTTGAGTATGCCGGTGTAACGTGAACAAATGACATGCAGTAGAAAAGCTACCGGGGGACATTATTAACGTAGAAATATTACCCGGGTACCCGTAGAAAATTGATCTTTGGTCGTTGAAAACTGACCCGAGTTTCGGGTCAAATTTTTGCGGAAGTCTTTTTTTCTACAGAATTGAAACGTAGAATAATGACCCCGAGTAGTTTTTCAACAGGGTTCATTTTGTTATGTTACACTGTTCGTACATAGACTTAAAAAACTAGTTTGACCTGTACGTAATTGTCTATAATAGATTCATACTTAAGACTTCTTGTCTCGTGAGGGAAGTTGGAAGGTTGAGGCCTCATTAAACGGTTTATCCACGCCGCCTTGTTTCGAGCTGGATGGCCGTCCTAAATCGACCCGCATGGATAACTAGTATTGGGTATTGTTCTGAAGTCAATTAGTTTCGTTTTATTCTAGTTTCGGATTGAATGTTAGTATATCATCTTGACCAATATGTACTTGTCAGACAAAATATGACATCCATCAACAATTCAACATTAGTTAAATGGAACGTTAATATTGTTTTTAAATTGTATTATATTTGACATACCAACATATGATCTTATAACAATTCATTATAATATTGTTATGACTATACATATTGCATGTTATTAAAACCTTAGGTGTTCCAATATGGCCTTACAGCATCCGTTAATGGAGTCTATGTAGAAAGTATGTGTATTACTGTTACAATTGGTGCAGTTATACATACTTTCAAATATTGCACTCTAAGGGAAAGTTGTACCAGGATTTCATTGGTAGTCAAATCGATTTGATTTTAATTTACGTTTCTTACAGCTTACTATGTAATTAAAAACACATAAAAATTAATTCACCAAGTAATTGGTCAGGTCGCGAAGGCTTGTTTCCGGATATTTTACGGGCAGACAGCAAAGTATTGTTAATCAATTTGTTGTACAAACATGAGACCCACACCCGTCCCAAACTGGAGATCTAGCTTCGAGGCAGCCGTCATTGATGAATGAGTGTCAATATATCTTTACCTTGTTTACAGTTTTCCATTATACGGATGTTTAGTTCTTTTCTGCTGAAACATTGACACATGGTTTTAGACAAAAAATACACCATCAGTGTTAATCTCTGGGGTTGAACATGAAATGAGGTCGATTTCAGAACCAGTCCACTTTTTCTGCCACTTTTGTGTTGAATTTTTCTCAAAACGTACGCGTGGTGTGTTCTATACTTACCTCTCGGTACATTGTTGTGCTTTGACTTATTATGCGTATTGTATGACTGACCCTTTTTTAAGGCTGTCATTATAGTTGCTATACTGTAGTACATTTAAAATTATCGTTACTAAACATGAACCACACCACCTGGTTTCTTGCCGGGTGACCGTTCTAAGTGTGCCCGCATAGATAACTAGTATTGAGGATTGTTGTGATGTCAATTTATTTCCTTTTATTCCGGCGCTGAATTGTTTTAAGCGGCTATTGTTGGTTTGTCAATGTATCTCGTATTGTTTATTGCACTCATCCATATTGTTTCTCCCCAACACTACTGGAACAATGTCACCAAAACATAGAAGAAGGCATCCCTAAGGGAAGGGGTTCATGTTTTTCTTGGGTTACCATTCGGGGCCTAAATGTGAAAAATTTGACAAAATTTTAAGAAATCTTCTTATAAACCATAGAAAGCCTAAGGCACATTTTTGACTTCTAGTCAAAAAAACACTGGACCAAATTCAACCAAGCATGGTTTGAGACCTCTGCTGGGGAATGGAGTTCCGAGTTGTTCAAATGATGCGGATCAGTGTAAAGGGGGCACTTCAAGGGGCCAAAAATTGCGGGTATTCGACAAAACTTAAAAAATCTTCTAATTAACTTGAAAGCCGTGAGCTTAATGATTGTATATGAACTAACCTTGAGGCATGGAGAACCAAACTTGTTCAAGGCATGACCCTGGGGTCAAAATATTCAAATGCCAAAAATCTACTAATATTCCTATTTTATCCATTGGGCCTCCTGTTTTTCTGCACGAGTTCGCTTTTATTGTTTGATTTACCCATGCCTATTGATGCTTGGCTTTTGAATAGCGTCTTGGTATGTTTTCTCCAATGAACAGTTACTAGTCGGCAGTAAGTGAAATTGTCTCTGATGATTAACAAGGATTAAATCTTCTGTAATCTATCATGATTTGTAACGTTTGGTTCTTAATATTAAGAAATTCAAGTTATTTTTTAAATTTTATTATTCTGTTTGCTTTAGTGCAATGAAGTGTGGATTATAAGTGTCTAACCAACAACAATCGAAGTCTGGATCACTACTTGGATCATGTTTGTTTTACTAACGTTATTGTATGCTGTCCCTGGTGTATTGGCACTAACCTGTAAAGGTGAGTAGGATAAATAATTTAACATTACTAGAAGATAATATATAGAATTTTGTGAACAAAGCATGACTTAAGATTTTAATATAGTGATTAGGTTGATGAGTTCAAAGACATTATATCGCACATAAACCGTGTCAAGATATTATAGTCGAAACGATTTTTCTCATACGATCTATATCGGTTACGTCACTCTGGAGAGGTTGGGTGTATAAATTGATCTCACATGTTAGATAACACCTAGCGATGTCCCCATTGGCTGAAACCTGCATTGAAATGACGTGACAATACCGAGACCTCTCAAATAAATGATTTAAGCCGTCCCGATATAGTTCATTCTTTAAACGAATATACTTACCTATAGTCTAAAGAATTGTAATTCTTGTGTTTATATTTTTAAACACAGCTATCAAAATAACTACTTCTTATTCCTTGTTCGTACCTGGATCGAGATAACTATTTGACTCGTATTTATATGCAAACATAGTTTGCCACGGGTGATTTCAAATATCAATAAGCGATAGTTTACCGACAGAAAATCGTAGGAGAAAACGGCACCACAACTTGTTACGATTGAGTATCGGGTTTTTATCTCACTCTCGTTAGTTAATCTTAACTAACAATTAACCAACTCGAGTGAGATAAAATCCGATATCCAATCATAACTCGTTGGGGAACCTGTATTTATCACAGACGCAAATCTAACTCTGAAAACGGTAAATCAAACCTCTTGAATCACTCTTGTTTACAGAAAACCAATTTAAGGCAGTTCTTAGATTTCCATCAACGGTCATTGTTTACATAGTAATGACTCATGACAATTTTACCTCTTGTAAAGAGAGTGATTGTGGTCGACACAAGTTATTTCCCTTTAAATACTGATAGACTGGTGTTTTCTCCTTTGATATCCCTCTCTACTCTCTGCTGCAGACCCTGGTGAGGAGAAGTAACAAAGCGAGAGGACCAGTCTAGTCAAAAGGTCAGAAACTGTGCTGTCAATAATCAAACATGCGATCACCATGCTGGAAACTTTTTTGAGAAAAGTAATTTTATAGTATTTTTTTTATATGTGTTGGTCAGTATTATTTATTTTTCTCGTTTATTTTAGTTTCTTTTATAACAAAAAGACTAATAATTGAATGTGTAGAAACTACTTCACATTTAAGAATCAATTTGACAACTTTTTGTTGAAAATTTTGTTTTTTATATCATTAAATGTAAAAATTAATGAAATTGTCTTAATTATGATTTTTTCCACTAACAAGACCATGAAAATTTAATATTTTTTTTCAAAAATATATTTGTTAATTATGTAAGAACATGCAGGAAAATATCAAAAAACTTTCTTCCAACGGTTTCTCGACCCGCATATTGCCTTAATGTTGATAATTGTTGCTCAATTACGTTTCTTAATACTACATCTACTGTAGGCATGCCGTCACTGATAAAAATAAAATATTGTTATTGTCATTGTCATTGATAGATATTGGCTTTGGACTACTAGCAAAGTGTTAATAGTTTTAAATTGTCACTAATTAGAATATGATCTTGCTGAAAGCTTAGAACCTGTAGGTTTTATTTTACGTGTTGTTACATTAACTATTTCTTTGTGTTCCAGTAATTAGTGTAAAGTAATAGTTAGGGCCCCCGCATGAAATGCAGAAGCCCCATAGTAATGACTCTGTTCGTCAGTCCCTCCTCCGTCTGTCCGTCTGTGACCATTTCTTGTAATCAGCATTTCTCATTAACCATTGGACAATTTACCTAATATTGTAGCGAAACAATGACTAGATGTGCCTTTTGAATGTTAAAAGTTGTTTTGAAAAAAAACTTCAATTTTTGACGAGATTTAGTAGGGTGGGTGGGGGTTATAACACAACAGTTCTCGTAATCAATATTTCTCTCTAATGATTGGACAAATGTACCTGAAATTGAAGCAAAACAGTCTTTAGGGTATATATATGTGCCTTTTGAATGTCTTAAGTTAAAAAAAAATTAAATTGTTACAAGATTAAGATAAGGTGGGGAGGGTGGGGGTATAACACAACAGTTCTCATAATCAGCATTTCTTTCTTATCAATGGTCATATTTACTCTGAATTGTAACCAAACATCCTTTAAGGTATGTAGATGTGCCTTTTGAATGTCTAAAGTATTTTGACGAAATTTAGTAAGGTGGGTGTTATTAAACAACAGTTCTTGTAATCAGCATTTCTTCCTAATCAATGGTCATATTTACTCTGAATTGTAACCAAACATCCTTTATGGTATGTAGATGTGCCTTTTGAATGTCTAAAGATTATTTTCAAAAAAAAATTCAAAGTTTTGATTAAATATAGTTTGCCATCCTTACCCTTGGCCCTCTTGGCGGGCTTTGTTCGACATGTAGTGTTCTAGTTAACACTGCTATTTACCTTAACATATTAATTAAGTACGGGGTTCATTACATATTGCTTAATCACATTTTATAAATCACTTTGTCAGTAAGTGCTATAATATACCAACTTTTATTAATGACTAGCATATTTCATGTTAGTCCACCTGGAAAATGTCCAATTGGACTTTTCCTATATATTGTCTATTTGCCGTTATTTAACTTTTCACATATTTAACTTTTTCAAAGACCACTGGCTTAATTTTCAATAAATATGAAGTGAATGTTTCTCCTATGGTCTTCTTTCAAATTTGTTTCCAGTGGTGCTTTCAGATTTTATAGATGAATTTTAAGTAATGCAGCCATATAGTCCCTAGACAAACATATACATATATCAAGCTACATGGAAATTAATACAACTAAGACAGTGTCAATCACAGCATCCAACACTGCTGGGCTTGTGGTAATTTTTTTCAATTTGCATATTTATTTCCCTGTTGAATTGTGGGTAATATAAAGAGCAGTTATGGTGATGTACAGTCTGGGGATAGTGTTAGCATTGCAACATTAAGACTGCAGATCATTGCTCTCCCTTTATATTGCTGTTGGAGCTGGACTGCATGTGAAAATTTAGTGCAAACTATGAGAAAGGGTATAACTTTAAAATAGCCTAAATTCTCTTATGATAGAAAATTGCTCAGAAGAGGTGTAACTGATCTAGCTTGTCTTCCTTTTGAGCCCAATTTAAGATCTGAGTGCTAATTACTGGATGCTAAATTTATTTTGAACTGTTGATATTTAAACAACAAATGACAGTTTACATGTACATGCATAAAATCTTATATAGGACTTAAAGGCATCCTTCTTTTTCTTTTTACTCCAGGGAAAATTGTACATTTGGTGCTGATTTATGCCAAATGAGATTAATTTGTCCTCTGTTGCAATGTGCTTCTAATTAAGTTTTAATTTTTTGTCTAACACAATCTCTTATTAGTTTGTTACAGTTATCTGCATTTTGTATAACTATATGACCTTGACTCTTAATGACATATTAAGATGTCGTCTGATTTTGTATATTTGTAATCTACTGCAGACAGAATCAAATTTACATAATCAACATTTTTTCCCTGTTGATACTTTCCTCACTATTTATATAACACATGCACCTGAATTATTAAGGTCATACACCCTTTTGAAAGCATAAATTGAGCCTGTTGGCTGAGTTGCATGTCAAAAATCAGGTTATTATACCGGTATGTATTTAAATTTTGCTGATGGCATGCCACAATTGTTTAATATGTTATTTGGTGCCTGCCTGGTGTCTACAATGTGTTTTTGAAGAGAATTTTATATTTAGCGCTATTAATGCCCGTTTTTGCACCCGGTAACAAGAATTATTTCCTGACTTGCTGGTGCCAAATTGTATGATTGTTCTTACTTGAATCTCCGAGTCATCCATTTAATTTGAACTCCAATGTCAATAACATGAAAATGTTTGTCCTACTTTTGTCAGTTCCATATTTATGTGTAAGATTTGATATAAATCCTCTTGCTTTATTTTAATATAAATTGTATTAGAAATTAAATTTATGATAATAAACAGATGTCTGCAGTTCCATGAAAAATATTTAAAAATTACACTGCAATGTAGAATTGAGTTTTTAGTCCATCTGGACCAAAGGTCCAAGGTGGACTTTTCCAATACAAATCCCATCTGGCGTCGTCCGGCGTTAACTTTTCACATTTTCGACTTCTTCTCCTAAACCACTGGAACAATTTTATCCATACTTGAGAGGAAGTATCCCTAGGGAAAGGGAATTCAGATTTGTTCAAATGAAGGGGCTTGGCCCCCAGGGGGCACCACAAGGGGACCAAAAGAGGGAAAATTTGACAACATTTCAAAAATCTTCTTCTGATAATCTAGAAGGCCTAGAGCTTCATGTGTTGGTATGGAGTAACTTTAGGGAATGGAGACCCAAGTTTCTTCAAGGCGTGACCCGGGGG
>JAUMGZ010169546.1:0-15157 GCA_032359645.1 Pododesmus macrochisma | reverse complement strand
TTTGTTTACAGCCTCTGTAAGAAACATTCTTCAAGACGTGATAAATTCTTGTATCAACCTCATTACAAGTAAATATACATGTATACAGTTTTTGTCCTGTTTATTAATGATATTTGTGATACCCGAATATCATATGTGAATATGGTATAAGTTACCCTTAAAGTTTGTCATTGTTTAAAGCTTTATGTTCATATATAAGTTTAATAAATCTCAATAAAGAATATTCACATTCCCTGTCAAGAATGTTGATAATTGACACAAAATTTCAACTCTTTAAAAATAATGATCGAAATAAAAGAAAAAAGCAATTAAAAATACTGTTATCATGACTTTTAGCTTGATGGTTTCATTTTACAATAAAGTTTTGAATGTTACAAGGTTTGTACATTTTATAAGCATCATAATTAAATCAAATATCAAGATTTAAAGAAAAATGATTGAGAACACAAATCACATTAAAAACTATTAAATCCCCTTACATGTTATTAAGAATGTATTGCATTTAGATCTTTCACCCATTGAATTGTTCACTGCACTTCAGGTATGGATATAGATATTCACACTAACAAACATTGATATGAAATAGAAATAGTAAGCCTGCATCACTTAAGTCACTGCATATAAAGATGTATGTAGTGAATTCATGTATCATTTATATTAGGTGTTACGGCTAAATGTAATGATATTTACAGTGTTGCAAATGTTGATATTGTTGGAACTTTCTATTGTTTTTTGCTGAATTTTTTGTTGTTATTAAATGATTTTAAATCATTAGCTAATATTTATGTCAGAAAAGACAAATAAAGGTATAAAATATTGAACCAAATGTCTATTGTTTTTAATGTCATGAGAAACTGCCCATGAACTTTTGTAATATGTGTGTCACTCATGACTTTGTATAATAGGTGTATAATTCATAACTTGTATAATAGGTGTGTAACTCATGACTTTGTATAATAGGTGTGTAACTCGTGACTCTGTATAATAGGTGTACAACTCATGACCTTGTATAATAGGTGTGTAACTTATGACTTTGTATAATAGGTGTACAACTCATGATCTTGTATAATAGGTGTATAACTCATGACCTTGTATAATAGCTGTACAACTCGTGACCTTGTGTAATATGTGTGTAACTCATGACTTTGTGTGATAGATGCATCACTCATGATATGAATGTGTGTAATAGGTGTACAACTCATGATTGTGTGTAATAGATGTATCACTCATGACTTTGTGTAATATGTGTGTAACTCATGACCATGTGTAATAGGTGTGTAACTCATGACATTGTTATATAGTTGTATAACTCACAACCTTGTATAACTCATGACTTTGTATACTCATGACCTTGAATAAGCAGTGTGTAACTCATGACCATGTGTAAAAGGTGTGTCACTCATGACTTTGTGAAATATGTGTGTAACTCATGACTTTGTGTAATAGGTGTACAACTCATGACTTTGTGTGATAGATGCATCACTCATGACATGAATTTGTGTAATAGGTGTACAACTCATGACTTTGTGTAATAGATGTGTCACTTACGACTTTGTAAAATAAGTGTTTAACTCATGACTTTGTGTAATAGGTGTGTAACTCATGACTTTGTGTAAGAGGTGTGTAACTCATGACTTTGTGTAATAGGTGTGTAACTCATGACTTTGTGTAATAGGTGTGTAGCTCATGACTTTGTATAATATGTATGTAACCCATTACATTGTGTTATATGTGTATAACCTATGATTTTGTGTAATAGATGTGTAACTCATGACTTTGTGTAATAGGTGTGTCACGTATGACTTTATGTACTAGGTGGGTAACCCATGACCTTGTATAATAGTTTAAGTAGATCATGACCTTGTGTAATAGGTGTGTAACTCGTGACCTTGTGTAATAGGTGTGTAACTTATAACTTTATGTAATAGGTGTGTAACTCTTGACCTTGTGTAATAGGTGTGTAACCCATGACCTTGTGTAATAGGTGTGTAACTCGTGACCTTGTGTAATAGGTGTGTAACCCATGACCTTGTGTAATAGGTATGTAACTCGTGACCTTGTGTAATAGGTGTGTAACCCATGACCTTGTATACTAGATGAGTGACTCGTGATATTGTGTAATAAGTGTGTAACCCATGACGCTGTATAATAGGTGTGTAACCAATGACATTGTGTTATTACTAGGTGTGTAACCACAATTTCATTCAAACCTGTTAGAAGGCATCCCTAGGTAAAGGCGGTTCAGATTTGTTCAAATGATGGGGCGCAGTTCCCAGGGGGCCTTAATGGCGATCATTTCATAAAAAATCTTCTAAACTAGACGGTCTAGTGCGTAATGCATGCCTTGGTGTATAGCAATTTTAAGTCACGGGAAATCAAGTACATGTATGCTCAAGGCATGACACTGGTATCAAAAGTATTCAAATGACAAACATTAACCTATAGGCCTATTTCATTCAGAGGGACGTTAAGGTCCAAGGGGCCTCTTGTTTTCATTGCAAGTCGGCAAGCATTTCTGTCTATCTACCGTGAAATTTATAATGCCGATGGATGTACTGTCTGAGTAAGAAAACTATTCCAAGATGATCACACGGAAAGCTGTTTGGTAGAAACCAGTCCTCTTCAGCAAAGATGGCGTTACTATATGATTCAAAGAATCACAAACTGAAAGCGTTTACATGTGTCCTCCTTCACAGTAAGATAGAATCAACGTTAAAACAACATAATACATTGAATCTTGCATGTATTGGCTGTATACTGATTATCAAAATTAACGTGCATTTCAATGAAAACCATATTCCTGCGAGGATATCGGCCAGTCTTAGTCTAATTCGACAGATTGACCGTCAAGGAAGCCGCTCACGAGCAAACGCAAGATAATAAAATTATATAGAAATCATTGACTAATTTTTTTGTTTTTTAATACCAGAGCTAGCAATTTTTACTTCTGCATATTCGGATTCAAAAACAAAAGAGTTGATTGTTATACATTGTATAACATAACTTACTACCCTTCTCATAAGTGGGCCATTCGAGCATCTGGAATGCAATTTTTAGTTATGCGTAAACGAACGGACAGGCTGAAGGAGTGAGCAAATTAGACATACACCAAAATTCGTTGTTGGTGTATAGAAACTACAATATTAAAATTTAATGTTCCGTCATGAGGCATTTATTATATAGTAAGCTTTGAATAACCACATCCCCAATGTACATTAAGGTTAGTCCTAATTATCTGACTTTTGCATCACTCATTTTAATTTTTGGAATTTGCTCTTGAGGGCTCTAAATTAGATTTGGAAAAAATATAAACGGTTTAAAATCAGATCATTCGGACTAATTCAAGTTTAATCAAAAAGCTTAGAACAAGTGTTATTGAGCTCAAAGTGAACTTTTCCCACACCAATCCGTCCGTCAGTCCGTCGTTAAATTTCATATTTTAAACATCTCGAAAACTACTGAGGCAATTTTGATCAAACTTGCTGTGAATGTTCGTCTAATGGTTCTCTTTTAGAAATATGTTCAATGTTACCGAATTCCATCGTATATTGCCGTCGTGGCTTCTGATTGGCTGAGACATTTTCGACTTCTTGTCAAGAACCGTTGGTCAGATCTTTACGAAACTTGATGTAGATGTTCCTTGCATGGTCCCCTTTCAAATTTGTGCCAGATGTTGCCGAACTCCATCCAATATGTCTGCCGTGACTTCTGATAGGTTGAAACATTTTCGACTTCTTTTCAAGATCCGTCGGTAAGATTTTCAAGAAACTTGATGTTGATGTTCCTTGCATGGTCCCCTTTCATAGTTGTATCTGATGTTGCTAAGCTCATTTCAGTATGGCCGCCGTGGTTTCTGATTGCCTGCGACATTTCTTACTTCTTGTAAAGAACCGTTCGTCATATTTTCACGAAACTTGATGCAAATGTTCCTTTCATGGTCCCCTTCCAGATTTGTGTCAAACGTTACTAAATTCCATCCAATATGGCCGTCGTGGCTTCTGATTGCCTGAGACATTTTTGACTTCTTGTCAAGAACCGTTCGTCAGATTTTCACGAAACTTGATGCAAATGTTCCTTTCATGGTCCCCTTCCAGATTTGTGTCCAACGTTGCTAAATTCCATCCAATATAGCCGCCGTGGCTTCTGATGAACTGAGCTATTTTCGACTTCTTGTCAAGATCTGTCAGTAAGATTTTCATGAAACTTGATTGTAGATGTTCCTTGTATTGTCTTCTTTCAAATTTGTGTCCAACGTTTTCGAAATCTATCAGGTATGGCTGTCCTGGCTTCTGATTGACTGCGGCTTGTTAGACTTTTTGTAAAAAAAAAACTGTTAGTCAGATTTTCACAACTTTCAGATCTTCTTTGCGTGACCTTTTTTTGTCTTGTGTCTGAAAATGGTGAACTGCATCCAAAATGGCCACCATCGCTTCTTTTTCATGAACCAATCATGGTCTCTTGTCTGATTGAATGAGTCTTTTTTCAATTTCTACCAATGATAGGCTGATCTGTTTCATGAAACTCTTGACCAATGTTCGTTCGAATAACAAAGCATTATGAGTTGTTTAAAAATATTTCTCTTGGATGTTAAGCTAGTATGTACAGTGTACTGACTTTGTTGGTTTTGTAAATAGTCGTCAATACATCTCGTTTCAAGATATTCTTGCATTGTTAATGTATCCATATATACGTTAAGGCCCAATACGGCTCCTGTTACTATAAATGTACCTACATGTGCAATAATTAAGTAATTTACTCTGCAATAATGATCTCTCCCCCCCCTCTCGATTTATCGATAAGCCTTATATTTCATAATTTCAAAAAATTGTTCTTTAAAATGATGTTAACAATTTAGGAAGGATGACAGCTGAATCAAACTGACAGGCAAAGAACATGCCAACAAGCACCAACTACAATAAACAGGCATAAAATCACATCACAAAAATAATGGAGAACAGCCACAACTACTGACCGACTTAGATCGTTCATTCAACAATTGATTAGTGTGGTTAAACGGGATCCAAACCTTCCCATTCACTCCGCGGAGGTGGAGCCATCAAACCATAAAGCTTGGAATTCGTTTGTTTATGTTACAAATAAACAAGTTACCCAACCATGTTTGTGTTTTGTGTTCTAACCATTGTCAAAGTATTTATAACTTTCTTATAAGTTTTACCTTTCAAATGTGGCGAAACTTCTACAACTAAATTGTATTGTAAAAAAAATTATTAACACTTTCATGATTTTGTTTGTTGTTGGAATCACAGGCGTTTGTATACGTGGCTTTATGGGGCATAAGAGGGGAAAAGACCATAAAGCTACAAACGCTCTATTTTTCTCCCTCTTATAATAAATACCCAATAAAGCTACAAACGCCTGTGGTTGGAATAAGTCTGGTTGGTATTATATTAGCAATGTAATGACGTTGCCCCTAATGGGACCTTGATTGGAACAGAAACGCAGAAATAATTCATTCTATGCATCTGATTGGAACAATTACTATCTTATCTTATAAAGCTTAACAAATAAACCTTAGTCGTCAAATCAAGACTTCTAAGTAAACGACAGCCATGCCAAATTAGACAAGATGGATATATTCAGTCTCTATAGAGTCCATTAATGACGGCTGCTTAGAAGCTAGATCTGGGTTTCGGGGTAGGGGTGTCTCACACAGAGTAATTAATTATTTCCTCTTTTAAAAATCATATTTATTGGATGCACGTTTCAGATTGCATTTTTGTATACAAACCAGCGAGTAGAATAGATATAAACAAACACAAAGCTATCAATTATTTTAGTTCAAATTGCTGTAGATTGTTGTCGAAATAAGTATGTCTTAATTCATTACCTGGGTAACAGAAATATGCCGCCATACAGATCCGGTCTTCAAGACACTTAGTAACAATTAATACCTGGACATGTTTGAATAAATTAAAAGTTTCCTGACCACTGCGGTGTCACGATATCTGTACAGTACTAAACATGTATATGTATATGTTACTGTGTATACTTATCTAGATAACGTCGGGTGTATGTATTAATAGTTACACGTGATCAGCCTTATTAACCATGGCGGAGTCCACGGCAAACAGACCAAGTGTCCGGGAACACTTGTACAAGATATTAGTAATCGGTGAATTTGGAGTGGGTATGTTAAGTCATCTTTAATCAAATGTCCACGATCTCTTCTTCATTTTGTAGTTGTATTGACGCTAATGTACTTCCGTTTTATATTTACAAAAATAGACATTATTCATACACATACAGTATATTTAGTAGTATAACAAATCGTAATTATCCTAATAAATAGGTACATTTATAACAATAAAGCGAGTAAAGTTAAATCTGTCCTTGTAACTGCATTCTTCCGTTTTACGTGAACTTTTACAAATACGATATAGATCAATATCGGATATTCTCTTTATAAATGTTGTATGATTATCTTCTTTGGATATCAATAAAAGATATTGGCAAATAATTTTTGCTTTCTGTGAAATCGGGTGACGAAAACACCGAAATTACCCCCAAAAAATGGTGCAGTGTAGACAACTCTCAGAAATCAGTGGTTAAACATGGTAACGGGGTCCAAACCTCCCCACTTATAATTACCCACAAAAGCGAGGTTTGTCTGAATTGAATTATTTTACACGTATTTCTGTGCAGCGGCGACATTGAGGGAGGTCTATACGTTTTCTACAGCAAGGAAAATTCTTGTCTTACTTGAATTACATAAAGGCTTAAAATTAATCCGAGATCTTCACTAGTTCACCGAGAATGCCGCGACAATGAACCACAGTAACAGGAACAATGGAAACGATCACAATTTTCCAATACGACTTTGACAGCCCGACACGTGTTGCAGGTTTTGAGTTATGGTTTAGTTTTAAGAAGGTGTAACCTCAATGTTTAAATGTTTGTGGTGTGTGGTCCTACTTCCGCGGGTTAGGTTAGGTTAACCGGTTTAACCATACAATTCAATTCAGCTATATATAACATAACTATTTAATTCTAATAATTATTCAAATTACATTGTAGGCAAGACTTCCATCATAAGGAGATACACAGAAGGTAAGACACGAGGTTCCTCGTATTAAACTTACGCTGAACGTTCTCCTCTGTATACAGAGGATTTTTTAATAAACATTTCCTATTGTTTTCAAACCTTTCTATAATCCAGAATGTTGAAATTAGTGGAAAATGAATAATGAATCAGAGGGACATGCAGATGATTGAAAAGACTAGCAGATATCAACAAGGACACAATGATTGATACACGATACGCCCGTCAAATTAATCAAGTTCAATGCATAGTAAACATGTTTTTAAAAAATCGTTTTAAAACTGTAGGTTTTTGGGACAACAGAAATGTGGTATCCCAAGTATGTAAAAGGCAAAAACATTGACTAAATTCAACACATATTCAACTATTCACCCCATTTTGAAAAAGAATCAGTTGAAAATTGTTGAAAAGCGTTTTTGATTACCCAAACTTAGTACCCCTCACTGGGTAAATGGTAAAACAAATTAATACAATCTTACATGAATGCCATGGCTGTTTAAATTGGTAGCATGCACATCCAGTCTAAGTAAAGACAAGCATGGCAATACCAAACACTCAAAAAGGTTCCAATGGCACCACATTCAATATTCTTTTAAACTTTCTGTGCATGAAATACGTAACTGTTAATGTGTTGTCTGTTAATCCTGTATCGTTTCAAAATGACAAAACTTTATCCAGCACAATTTTGAGTATGGTTAAACATACATTTATTTTAACAGGAACATTTTCACCAAACTACAAATTAACGATCGGTGTAGACTTTGCAATGAAATCTCTGGACTGGAATGAAACAACGAAAATAAACTTGCAGTTATGGTAAGTTGTTTTAGGTAGATGATCTGTTATAAGTTATAAGAACAATTTCGTTATATAGTACACCCTTATTATGCAGTTGTTCAAGAGTCTCGGTTTGTAGATTTGGGACCGGCGCGGAGGCCAAGTGGTTAGCGTGTTCGCCTCGTGTCGGTACACTGGTGAAGAGAATCCGCGATCGCTGGTTCGAATCCTGGCGGCGCCATATCCCAAGACGTTAAAATTGGGTACTCTTCTCGCTCCCTGCTTAACACGCAGCATTAATGGGTAGGGAAAGGACTGGTTGGCTCGGTGTCAGTATAATGTGACCGAGTGAAGTATCATGTCAATTGCGTGATATTTCAGTGAGACAGCACTATAAAGTCGCCATAAGTGCGCACTGTTGCAAGCAGACACCGTATCGATATGACCTAAAATGAGTTAAAGGGACGCTAAACCCCAATAAAACAATCGTAGATTTGGAAGTAATGTAAATGATCAGCCACTGATAAAACGTCACTTCCGCTATCTCTAAGTGATGTTGTAGGAATGACCAGAGGAGAAAACCTAGTGATAGTACAAGACAAAAAGCGGCTACATGTATGGGAAAGTAAAGCAATATCTATAGTGCAGGAAGGAAAAAGAGCCTGTAATACGGCGTCATCACACTAACATTGCACCACGGAGTTAAAATGTTGGTACACGGGACCGCCAGTTAAGTGTTCCCACCGAAGGACGTGCTGATCTTTGTCTCAATTCTCTACCGGGAACATATTCTCCGGCCAGCATTACTTTCCAGGCCATCGAGGCACTCGAGCCCCATACTATGACATGCATGACATAACAGGATACAGTGTACCAACTTTAATTTTTGATAAATATTTTAATAATATTTTGTAGAAAAAACAGTAGGAAATCACACAGCGCACTGCTTTATAACTGCACTTCTATATGGTAGAGATAGATGGCATTAAACAACAGTGTTGCTGTGTAATATCTCTCATATAGTGTAGGGATATACCAGTGTACATTATTGTCTTACTTCACTTTTATATTGTAGGGATATAGCAGGACATGAAAGATTTGGTCACATGACGAGGGTTTACTACAAATACGCGTAAGATATTAGTTAAGTTTTTAAATGTTACACAACCTGAATTATTGGTTAAACGTTAATGTTACTTGGCAACTAGGATCCGTGACTAAGATAATCAGGTAATTTAGAGATTCGACCATGTACACAATTAACATACCTCACACGTTGCGTTGTCGCATTACATCGATTGGTGGTACGTCTCGGTTTACGTTGGACAATTTTGTTACATACCGAATTGACATGAAGAAATCATGACGGATGACACATGTGAAGCAAGAAGTATTCTTTCCTTTGCTAACATCTGGTTTCGTTTCTAGTTATTTTCTTTCTCTGTACGTGTCCGCCGTTTTTTATGGAACGCCAAATCTACATAGACTCAAATATTTGAAGAGCTTTTCAAATATTTAGAGAGCTCTCCAATTGAATTGAAGAGAGCTCCAATTGAATAAATAATAGCATCAATTCAATTATTGCTCTCTCTAAATCATTTGGAGAGGTCTCCAATTCAATTGAAGATATCTCTAAATCAATTATGGATATGTAAAAATTTGATATAATTGGAGCTATCTCCAATTCATGTGTTGCTCTCTCTTATCGAATTAGAGTTATCTCCAATTGATTTGAAGAGCTCTCTAAATCAATTAGTGAGAGCAACAAATGAATGATTGCTAGCAATAATTATATAGTGCTAGCAACACATAATTAGAGAGCTTTTCAAATCAATTGGAGAGGGCTCTAATTCAATTAGTGAGAGCAACAATTGATTTGTATATCTTGTAGATTTGGCGTTCCATAATTTTTGCTTGGTTTATAAATGTCATTCAATGGACTTTTGAATAACGTCTCGGTTTTTCGTACTTTACTCTAGTTCTTAGCTTTCCTCGCTTTACACGTACAATTTCACGTAGATATAAAGAAAACAGTAACTTTTTGTAGAGCAAGCATAATGTTTTGTCAACAAGCTTTCAGTATTTGATTTTTTTTCCAAAGGGCTAAAATGAGTTTTATTCGTAGATGTTTTAGTCCGAGACCATATTATTGAAACCGTTACTGACTTTTAACTGTTGTTTATGTCTAAAGCCCTCAACAGCTATAAAGGTATGATGAAACTTTAACGTTCGTTGATGCTCAGCCAATTCAACTTCATCGCTAGGTTTTTTATGGGTGACCTCCCAAGTTCAAGTCTGTCCGCCTGACTGACTTATCATAATTGTTGTAGGGAAATAGGGAGTATATATATCTAATATGTTTTTGTTATGGTACCGCCTCCTTGATATAAATATCGCCATGCATATAAATTGTTGGTTTATTATTGCGATTATTTTTTTATTTGTTTCAGAATTGCAGCTATAATCGTGTTTGATTTATCAAGGTAAAGGTTTATCCATAAATAAAATATTTATATATTATCTCGATTCACAAGTTGAAATGTTGATGTATAATGTTCCATTTTATGTGAAAATCGTGTTTTTACACAGCTTTTTTAAGTTATGTTCATTTTATTTTCGAGTACGACTGGTGCATTTAGCAGTCCAAATGACATTTCTTTAAGTAGTGCTCTTAGTTCCGATACAATAACAAACTTACTTGTACTATTCGCTGATTAAACTTTTATTGAACACGCACATATTTAAATGAGAAAACACTTTATTTTTTCAGAATGGCAACATTTGACTCTGTACTTAAAGTAAGTTTTTAACTAAATAACTAGTTTAATCAAACAAGTTCGCAACAACTTTTAAGGTGAAAATATTGTGGAAGTTCCTATTCAGACTGATTTTATTATTCATAATGATGGGCTTGCCTGCTGTAAACTTGTTACCCAAATTTTCAGTAGAAACGTGTATTAAGTACAGACATTGAAAACTATGACATAACTCTTAATGTTGTATTTACTACACAGTATTTGGTCTAAAATGCACGATGTATTTAGAAGGGAAAATGTGGAGGGTAGAATGGAAATTACCAAACAGTGATTATAAATCAAAGCTTCCAAAATGATAGTGCAGCACAAGGGAAATCAGAGGAAACCTCTAACATCGGAATATAGAGGATCGAGGATAATTATGGGATTAAAACTACAATGAAAATATTACCAGATGCAAATAGCAAAAGTAAAATTTTTGATGGATTATTTTTTTTTAGAAAATGCCATGTATAATTTTTTTATATTTTCAGTGGTTAAATGATGTGAATTCTAAAGTCATGTTAGCTAATGAAGAACCAGTTCCAGTACTGCTATTAGCAAACAAAGTGGGTACAATTCACCTGGATCTGTTTAGCATTTTATACAGCATTTTTATAACTTAACATCATTATTCACTTGGATATTATAATTATCCATTCTTCAATCTCGTCATGCATTTATTAAGGAATATTTCAAAGTCATCGAGATCAAATTAAAACGTCCAATTTAAGACAACGGTTATGTTCAAGTGATTTCCTTTCTAATACTCTTATTTTTTTTATATACATGTATAATAGGAGATACTAAACCTGTAATACAAGATTTATCCACCTTCTCATGTTCTTTCTCAAAATTTTGTTTTGAGAGAACAACAATCTAAATAATTACAGGTACATACTATATATCACCATTGATATATTTTTCACTTTTCAACTTTTTCGTTTATCATTTTCGTTTGGGGTATCTCAGAGTATTGACTCTTTCCTCTTATAAATATCATATTTATCAGAGGCATGCTTCAAATTGTAGTTTTGTTTTCGTAATGATTTATTTGATATGGCTGTTGTTATGTTAATGTCTGTTATCAGCTTATCAAAATCATCCTGGATTTATTGTATTTTGCTCGTTACATTTAACAAATAGAGTGATGCAGAAGGAGTGGATTTAGACGAAGGAAAATTAAAACAGTTTTGTAAGGAGAATGGACTGCTTGGATGGTTTCCAACTTCAGCAAAAAATAACACCAATATAGGTACTTAAGTAAAGAACAAACATTAGTCAAATTCAAAAACAGTATGAATACAATCAACAGAACTAGTCTGGTTACCTCCCCTGATATGCTACGCAATATAGGTTAGTATGACACAACTGGGAACCCGTTTACAACAGAACGAGAGACATTGACAAACAAACAATAACTGCATCAAACAATGAAGTACCGGAATTCAAAAACTATTTTGCTGTAAGTCTGCACTAATATGTCAAGTTATGACAAATGATAATAAATGAATCTTATTTAATTTTTCTAATTCTATCCAAAGAATAGTAAGACTGCTAGATACATGTACAATGTTAGGAGAAACTATATTTTACGTATTAAAAACTTCCAATATAAGATGATTCTGTTCCTGAATTTATATTGGTATATTTTTCAGACGAAGCAATCAACTTTCTGATAGATCATGTACTATCGTTGCCAACAGAGAGTCAACAGCCAAAAGAACACATATCTATTAAAGAAGAAAAAACAACACATTATGATGATTCTTTTGAAACAGAAGAGGACTATAATAAACGCAATAAACCTAAATCAGATTGCTGTAGCTGAGAAATGTCAACACATTTGTGTTAGTATTAGTGTGGATGAACGTTTGCATAAATGGGATGTTGATCATAATCAATTATCAGTTGGATTGACATATTTGTACAGATATTGTAAAAGTATCATAAAGTTCATTTGCTCTGTTTCCCATGTAATGTTATCCATTCTTTAATACAGATTCTGGTATGTTTTAGAGCGTTTTTATGAAATTTTAAACTTGGTGCAGAAGTGACCTCCCAATTTTTCTGTCTCATGCTCAAATATTGGTTATTTTATTCTGTTAATGTTGCATTCACTTGCAATCATTTATTTCTAAATCTAAAGTTAATATCAACCCAACATGTTGGGGACACTGCTGATGTGTCTAATGAATGTATAATATATAATGAATACATTAAAATAAATTGTACTTAATTTCAAATTTTTTTTTTAATCAATTTGAAAAGAAGAAAATTGTTCGATAATTTTAAAGGAATTAGTACTTTATGAACCAATTAAATTTTTTTTAAATGGTATTTTAGATAACTACATTTGACATCTATAAGTATGTCATTGTATACCCCATAAGTTAGATGTTAAGACGTCATGGACCACCAAACTGTTGTGTAGACAGTTCATATTTCATATCTTTACATAAGTTCAAATCAGTTTCAGCTGGCTTTTCATTATGGAGACCTTTACTTGTTGACCAAAGTGCAATATAACAACTGACAATTAGTTCTGAGTATTGACTTTTTTTATACAATGAACTTATTTATTTATTATGAGAATGTTATTAAATATCACATTAAATAATATTGAGAGAGATTATATTTGTTATCATTTGTTTTGAATATATTTTACTAAAATAAAATCAAATGAGGATTTAAATGACTGTGTTATGTTCCTCTCATTAATTTGATTGGGTGTGTAGTAGCAGATAAGTTGGTGAATTAATTAGTGTTTATCATTGTGTATACAATTCAGCTTTTCTAATGCAAATATAGTATTACTTGCAATTAAATAAAAAGTCAGGCATATATACAGTGCAAGGCCTTTAGAACTCTATAATTAGCATTTACAACCTTTCATATAAGGAGACACATCACATTAGGAGATGTTTCTAACTGACGTCTTGTTTATTTTTAATTCATTTTCTCTATAGCGTCCATTAAAGACGGCTGCTTCGAAGCAAGACCTGGGGTTCAGGACGGGGGTGTCTTACACAGAGTATTTGCCCTTTCCTCTTACAAATGTAATATTTGTTGGAGGCATGTTTCAGATTGTATTTTTGTATTCTAAGTATGATGAGGTTCAGCGAGGAGGATATTTGAATTACAAGAGAACAAGCCCCAACAATAACAAGGCATTTACATAATCAGTCTCTGTAATAATAATTGTGTAATATCATCACAATAAAATCAAACACACGAGAACAACTTTGATTGTTCACAAACAATTTATTATAAACAAATAAATTAATGCCACAATTATCAGAAATATAATTCCTTACTTTCTCCTTTAAGTAACGTGATTTTCCTTAACAAAACAGTAAACATAAATAATACACAATAAATTATCGTTTAAACACTGAATGATTGATGTTGAAAACTTGTTTTATATCAACATTATTTTTTCATCTTACAAAGGCAAAGGAATCAGAATCCACTTCGAATGTTAATGTTTTTGATGTTTTTAATATTTGAATGATTGCCTAAAATACAAGCAATGAAAAGACTGAAACTTTGTTGCAATTATATGAGAAACAATAAGCATACTACAATATTTATGCCTATGAGATAATTGATAACCCACAGTTTATGTTCAGTATATCACCTACCGTATGTTCATGTGAACAGTTTTGGTTTCATGATTCTTTAAGGACTTTTCTTCATTCTATTCCTATTAGAAGTCTATATTCTTATCTTTAACAGCATCCAATGGCATATAAATGTTTCAATGAGTCGTTAATTCACTTATACTTACAGTATTAAAACTAACTTTCTGTATTTGTAAGTACTAAACCATGATTTAACATTTGCACAAATGATGCATAAATGTCTGTGAGTGTACATTCTCTCCATTAGTTTAAACTATAGATATACTGCCCAGCACATTTAGTATATGAACGATACAGTGTTCTTGTGTGTTGTGATATTCATTAAAACATCTTATCTGGTATGTCATAATGATCCACTTAAGACAGATGCTTTCTGAAATGCTCCTATATTCTCCAAGATGTAAGCTCTAGAATGAAAGAAGAACATTCTTTAAAACCTAATGTTTTTTCTATAAGTTAGACATTAATCATTAAAACTTGAAGAAGCAGGTCATAGATGTATATACAAAGAAAATGTACAATAAACATATAGGTGGCCAGATTCCAGCTTTTTCTCTTCTATTAAAACAACTAAAACAAAGTGTAATTCTTTCCTTGGTAAAATAATGTTTGTGCTTATACCAAAGTTTAGTATGCTTGTACAACCTCAGAGCTCTAAATTAAAGCGTTAAAAATGGTTCAAATGCCAGATTGACACAATTTCCTGTTAACATATAACAAGATGCACAACATGACTTGAACAAAACAGTAGAAAAGCATACTTAAACAAGGCCCATTGGGCCTTAACCTCCATCTAGATAAAAAAGGTCTATAGGTAAATTTTTGAATTTGAATACTTTTCACTTGAGGGTCATGCTTTGAACAAAGTAGGTTCCCTATGC
>JAUMGZ010169535.1:0-15157 GCA_032359645.1 Pododesmus macrochisma | reverse complement strand
AAATAAAGATATATTTATATTAATTAAAATGTTTACAATTTTATATATCTAAAAGTGTTAGCAAAAAAAAAAAAAAAATGATCCGAAATCCGTTTCACTTAGTAGAGTTTAGTCCTTGGCCTTTAGTTGGTTCCATGGGTGCTTTTTGTTTAACTGTTGGCCTGGCTTCTTGATTTCATGGCCATTCTATTTTGTTAATATTAGTAGGAGTAGGACTAATTTTGTTGACTATACTTCAATGATGACGTGATGTAATTCGAGAAGCAACTTTTCAGGGTTACCACACTCTCCGTGTTAGTCGTGGACTACGTTGAGGAATAATTTTATTTATTACTTCGGAGGTTCTATTTTTCTTTGCATTTTTTTGAGCTTATTTTCATTCTAGGTTATCCCCTTGTGTAGAGGTGGGGGCTTGTTGGCCCCCTTCTGGTGTGGCTCCTTTAAATCCTTTTCAGGTGCCTTTACTTAATACTGCAGTATTGCTAGGGTCAGGGGTAAGAGTAACTTGGGCTCACCATAGTTTAATTGATGGAGACCGAAGAAGCGCAAGGTTGTCTTTATTAATTACCGTGTTACTAGGTGGATATTTTACATTTTTGCAGGCAGGAGAGTATTTAGAAACTAGATTTACAATTGCTGATAGATGTTATGGAGCAACTTTTTTTGTTGCAACAGGATTTCATGGTCTTCATGTGTTGATCGGAAGTAGCTTTTTACTTGTTACTTTTTGACGAAATCTTGACTGTCATTTTTCTAAGTCTCACCATTTTGGGTTTGAAGCAGCTGCTTGGTACTGACATTTTGTTGATGTAGTTTGGTTGTTTTTGTATATCTCTATTTATTGGTGAGGATCATAATTATTTGTTCTAAGTAACCTAGGTTAGGTACTAAACTTTTAATTTAGTTACGATAATTTTTATCCTTAGGAACAATACTTTAATAAAAAGGTTTGATTTGCATTTAAAAAATAGGGCGTTAGCCCTTTGTTCCATTGTCTTGGAAGTGATTAATCATTTTTGGTTTCGGCCCATTAGATAACAGGCATAAATTCTGTTTCAAGACTTATTATAAAAAGTGGATATAAGCTCTGCTATGTAGCTTTTGGTTGTTAACCATAAAGGAATAAATAAAATTATATATTCAGTGCTACGCCGGGTGAACGGGCTACATTGATGTTGTAGATGATAAGAAATTTTTCTTTGGCACTTATGTTTTTTGTTTTAGATTTAGTAGTATTTATTTGTTTTTTAAGAGTTGTGCTGATAGTTGTAAGTTTATATCTTGTGAAAAAGAAATTAATATATCGGGAAAAGGGGTCTCCTTTCGAATGTGGGTTTGACCCTAATGATTCTGCTCGGGTCCCATTTTCTATACGGTTTTTTTTAATTACTGTGGTATTTTTAGTGTTTGATATTGAAATTGTTTTGCTTCTTCCTTACTTGTTTTTTGGGAGCTTTATAGTTGATGTTTTTGCTTGAGGGGGAAGAATAGGAATCATTTTTATTCTAACTATTGGGACTTTACATGAGTGATCAGAGGGGAGGTTAGAGTGATTTTCTAACGTTAATTAAAAGTGGTTTGGAACAAATTTTGGCTGCTAACTAGAATTTAGGCGGTTCGATTCCGTTTTTCTTTTTATGTTGAACTTTTCTTTTGTTAGTTTATTTATTTTTATTTTATTTTTTGGAACGTTTTTCTCCCTGTCTTCTACTCATTGGTTTGCTGTATGGTTTGGCTTAGAATTAAACTTAATAGGATTTATCCCTATTATAGTTCAAAAAAGAACTATAGAAGAAACAGAATCTGGCGTAAAGTATTTTTTAATTCAAGCTGTAGGGTCAGGATTATTTTTATTTGGAGTACTTTTAACAAGGTGAGATTTTTCTAGGTGAGGCCTCGGATTTTTAGGAGCTGTGGGGAAAACTGGTCTGGCTTTTTTTGCTTTGTTGTTAAAACTTGGAGGGGCCCCGTTCCATTTTTGAGTTCCTAGCGTGGCCGCAGGTCTATCTTGACTCTCTAATTTTTTACTTCTAACTTGACAAAAAGTGGCACCTTTGTTTATAATTTGTTGTTATTTGAGCTTGGCTAACTATTTTTTATTGGGTTTGGTTGCTATATCTTCTTTTTTTGGTGGCGTAGGAGGAGTAAACCAAACGTCCCTGCGAGCACTTATTGCATACTCCTCTATTTTACACATGGGGTGGCTACTGGCAGGTGCTAGAATCAGGTGAGGGGTTGTTTTTATTTATTTTTTTTTTTATTGTATTATTTTATTTTTTATTTCTTGTTTAGGAATAAAAGAAGAATCTTTAAATATAAGCCAATTTAGTAATATTTTTGTGTGGAAATTTTATTCTCGTTATTGTCTAGTTTTAATATTATTGTCTTTAGGAGGTATACCTCCTTTTTTAGGGTTTTTTGGTAAAATACTAATTTTAGTAGAATTATTATCTTTAGGAAATATCGTTATTAGAATTATTTTGATTTTAGGTTCAATGATTAGTTTGTATTATTATTTAGTTTTAAGGTTTTCTTTATTATTAAGAAGTAGAAGAGAATATATAAAAAGTCGGGCGGAAATCCGTAATGTTGTAGGGTTTAGAATATTAGTAGGATTAGGGGGTTTGTGGAGCTTAGTCTGGCTGTATTCTTTATAATTATGCGATGATTTTTTTCAACAAATCATAAAGATATTGGGACTTTATATATTTTATTTGGGATTTGATCGGGTTTAGTAGGAACAGCTTTAAGTTTACTTATTCGAGCTGAGTTAGGGCAACCTGGGGCTCTTTTAGGAGATGACCAATTATATAATGTAATTGTTACTGCTCATGCTTTTGTCATAATTTTTTTTTTAGTTATACCTATAATGATTGGGGGGTTTGGAAATTGATTAGTACCTTTAATGTTAGGAGCACCAGATATAGCGTTTCCACGGCTAAATAATATAAGTTTTTGGTTGCTGCCGCCAGCTTTATGTCTTTTATTAGCTTCGGCTTTAGTGGAAAGAGGGGCGGGTACTGGATGGACAGTTTACCCTCCTTTAGCAAGAAATATTGCTCATGCTGGGGGGTCTGTAGATCTGGCTATTTTTTCTTTACATTTAGCAGGTGTTTCCTCTATTTTAGGGGCGGTTAATTTTATTACTACTGTACTAAATATACGGTGGGAGGGGATACAATTAGAACGACTACCTTTGTTTGTATGATCAGTAAAAATTACAGCTATTTTATTACTTTTATCTTTACCTGTGTTGGCTGGGGGAATTACTATATTGCTAACAGACCGAAATTTTAATACTGCTTTTTTTGACCCTGCTGGAGGGGGGGACCCTATTTTGTATCAACATTTATTTTGATTTTTTGGTCACCCGGAAGTTTATATTTTAATTTTGCCAGGGTTTGGGATGATTTCTCATATTGTTATACATTATAGCTGTAAGAAAGAAACTTTTGGGACTTTAGGAATAATTTATGCTATGTTAGCTATCGGGTTATTAGGATTTATTGTTTGAGCACATCATATATTTGTAGTTGGAATAGACGTTGATACTCGGGCATATTTTACTGCTGCAACTATAATTATTGCTGTACCAACAGGAATTAAAATTTTTAGGTGGTTAGCTACAATTTATGGGGCTCGAGTAAATTATGAAACACCTATACTTTGGGCACTGGGGTTTATTTTTTTATTTACTGTTGGGGGGTTAACTGGGATTGTGTTAGCTAACTCTTCTTTAGATATTATATTACATGATAGATATTATGTAGTAGCTCATTTCCATTACGTTTTATCTATAGGAGCTGTATTTGCGTTATTTGGGGCTTTTAATTATTGATACCCCTTAATGACGGGCTTAACTTTACATGAGCGTTGGACTAAAAGTCATTTTGTAGTGATATTTATTGGTGTAAATTTAACTTTTTTTCCTCAACATTTTTTAGGATTAAGGGGAATGCCTCGACGATATTCTGACTACCCGGATTGTTATTTAAAGTGAAATGTTGTATCTTCAATTGGGTCTTTAATTTCTTTTGTAGCTGTATTATTTTTTATGTTTATTGTGTGAGAAAGTTTAATTTCTCAGCGAGGGGTTATTTGAAGAAGTCATTTAAGAACAGCATTAGAATGAGATAATATGGTTCCTTTAGATTTCCACGGTTCTGATGAGACGGGAGGAGTTGTTTATTAATTTAGAATAGATATGGCTTTTTGAGGACAATGAGGATTTCAAGATGCGGCTTCTCCTATGATAGAACAGTTGATTTTTTTTCATGATCATGCTATATTAATTTTAGTAATGATTATTAGTCTTTTATTTTATGCAGCTATTTCTTTAATAAATAATTCTTTTTTATCTCGAACTACATTAGAAAGACAAGAAATTGAAATTGTTTGAACTATTTTGCCTGCGGTTATTTTAGTATTTTTGGCTTTTCCTTCTTTACGGTTGTTATATTTATTAGATGAAGTTGAAGAACCAGCGTTAACTATTAAGGTAGTAGGACACCAATGATATTGAAGTTATGAATATTCTGATTTTTTAAATTTAGATTTTGATTCTTATATAATTCCTTTAGAGGATTTAGAAGAAGGAGGGTATCGTCTTTTAGATGTGGATAACCGTAGAGTAGTCCCTATAAAGACAAAAGTACGTGTTTTAGTAACTGCTGCGGATGTTTTACATTCTTGGACTGTACCTTCTTTAGGGGTGAAGGCTGATGCAGTACCAGGACGATTAAATCAATTAAGATTTTTTTCAAATTATCCTGGGGTTTTTTATGGGCAGTGTTCAGAAATTTGTGGAGCTAACCATTCTTTTATACCAATTGTATTGGAGGTAGTTGATAGAGACTCGTTTGTTACATGAATTATATTTAATAGGGAGTCATAAAAGAAATTAGTTAAAACAAATAATAAAGGTTTGTCAAATCTTAGTTACTTAAAAAAGTATTTCTTTATGCCACAATTAGCACCTATAAATTGAATTTTTTTAGTTTTATTTTTTTGAATGAGTGTATTTTTTTTATCTGTATGTTTGTGATGGGTGAAGGATAAAAATTATGTATTTTTTAATAAATCCGGTAATAAGAGGTTTACCCAAAAGAAATGAGTTTGATAATTAAAAATGATAATAGATATTTTTTCGAGATTTGATGACAATAACTTTACTTTGTTTTCGTTTTCCTATTTGATTTGGATTTTTGGCTTAATTCCGGTGTTTATAACCCAAAATGTACTTTGAGCTGGTAATTCTCGAGGGTCGAGTCTTATGCTATCTCCCAAAAATTTCATGTCTAGACAGGTAATACGGACGTTAGGGAAGCGTATTGGAGGATTTATAAATATGGTGATTAGTATTTTTTTATTATTAGTTTTTGTAAATTTATTAGGACTGTCTCCTTATGTCTTTAGTCTAAGAAGTCATTTAAGTTTTGCTTTTTGTTTTGGGCTTCCTTTTTGGTTTTCTTTAATTCTTTCTGGGAGATTTCATAACGTTTCTGAAGTAATTAGACATCTTTTACCTTCAGGGGCTCCTAGGGTTTTAAACCCCTTTTTGGTTTTGGTAGAAACTGTAAGAATTGGTGTTCGTCCTATTACTCTTTCGGTGCGACTGGCTGCAAATATAAGAGCTGGTCATATTATTTTAGGGTTAGTAGGAAGTTATTTAAGGGTAGGATTTTTTGCTTTTTCTTTTAGTATTTTAGTATTATTATTAGTTGTTCAAATCTTTTATTTTCTTTTCGAGATTGGTGTAAGGTTAATTCAAGCTTATATTTTTGCTTTATTGGTTAGTTTGTACTCAGATGATCACCCTAGTTAATTATGATGTTAATATAATTTTTCTATATTTATAATTTAAAAAATATAAAATTAAGCGAATTTTTTATTTTTAAAGCTTTTTAATAACTACGGCTAAATTAGCTCCTTTGCATCTTCACTGCAATGCTCTAGTTATGAGCTACTTAGTTTAAAAAATTACTAAAATAGTAGCGTAAAATACTATAGTCATTAACCTTAAAGAAATGAGAAGGTTAAATAAGTTTTTTTGATTTTGTTGGTTTATAATAGTAAAATTTATAATTGTATTTAAAAGGCCTTCACCTCCTAAAGTTTCCATTCAACCTAAATCTAAGGCTTTAGATCTTAAGGTTCCTGCTTCTATAAATTGGGTTCTTACTAAATTATTTCTTAAAGTTGTCATAAATCATATAGTAGAAAAAAAATTAAATAGTGGGGTGAATTTTATTATAGATTTTAAATTAAATAACCAATATATTAGCAAAGAGCCAGTAATAGTTACTAAAAGGGCTATAATTTTATCATGTAGTGGGATATCTGGGGTATTAGAAGGTGTTATTATTAGTCAGGATAAAACTGCTCCACCTAAAATTGCTCCAGAAGTTAAAAATGTGAGAGAAGAAATAACACTGTTATCTTCATCTGAAGTGCTAATAACTATAGACTGCGTTATTTTTGATCAAAAAATAGCTATTGATAGCCGGACGGAGTAACTAGCAGTTAGCCAAGTTGCTATAAGTATATTTATACAGATTAAAGTGTTAGCTTGGTTAAATATTATTATTTCAATAATTAAATCTTTGGAATAAAAACCTGCTATAAATGGAAATCCACATAAAGCTAAATTAGCGACATTAAAACAAGTTCTTGAGATAGGTATTTGAGTTCACAAATGACTTATTTTACGGATGTCTTGGTTATTATTGTGAGAATGAATAATATTTCCTGCGCATATAAATAACAGTGCTTTAAATATGGCATGAGTAAATAAGTGAAATAGGGCTAGAGAGAATAGTCCTAGACTTACTCTAAATATTATTACCCCTAGTTGTCTAAGTGTGGAAAGTGCAATGATTTTTTTTAAATCTGTTTCGAAGTTAGCTGAAATTCCTGCTATTACTATAGTTATACTTGAAATAATTATAAGGGTGATATTAAATATGTAGTAGTTTCTAAGGAAAGGATAGAATCGAATTAAAAGAAAAACTCCGGCAGTAACTAGAGTTGAAGAGTGAACTAACGCTGAAACAGGAGTTGGCGCAGCTATGGCAGCAGGTAACCACCTACAAAATGGGAGTTGAGCTCTTTTAGTTATTCCGGCTAGTAAGATTATTATAATAACAAAATTTATTATAGGGAAATTTCATATGAAGATAGCATTAAAATGTCCTTGTGAAAAAGTTACACCAATGGCTAAAAGAATTGCAACATCTCCGATTCGGTTTATAAATGCTGTTATCAGGCCAGCTCTAAGAGATTTATAATTTTGATAATAAATTACTAAACAGAATGAAACAAGTCCTAGGCCGTCTCATCCAAGGAGTAACCTTGCTATCCTTGGGATAAAAATTAATAGGTTTATAGATAAAACAAATAGTATAACAATTCAAGTGAATCGTCTAATAAAAATGTCTGTTTTTATATAATTCGATGTAAATATTATTACGCAAGCAGAAATAAAGCATACAATGCAACTAAATATTATACTTGACCAATCTAAAAGAATAGGAAGAGTAACTACAACAGAATTGAATTCAAAAAAACATACTTCTAGTATGGTTGTTTTTTGTATTATTAATATATATAATGTCCAGGTAAATATAGATAGTCTGTATACTAAGAGTAGAGAAGCTGCCTTGATGGGGCTTATAAAAAAATATTTCATAGTTAGATAAGTTTAAACTTACTTTTAAGACCACAACTTAATATTCTTTATAAATTAATCTAACTATATCATTGTTCTAAATACAATTAATATTTGGGCAGGAATTCAATGAAGGAAGATAACATCATAATATAAAGTTTTAAAATTGTTAAAAGGATTAATAAAATTAGAAATTTTTCTATGTTGTGTTCTTACATATAAAAATAATCTATATACTGCAGCTAAAAATGCTATTAAACTAAGTATGATAATAAAAAATTTAGAGATAAAAATAGTTACTATAATTAACCCGGCTTCTCTCAGAAGATTGATAGATGGTGGTGCTGCTATATTAATTGAACATATTAAAAAGAAACATATTCTAAAGTTTGGGGCTAAGGAGATAAATCCTTTTGAAATTAGTAAACTTCGTCTTCTTGATTTTTCATATATTATATTTCTTATCGAAAAAAGACCGGATGAAGAAAGACCGTGGGCGATTATTATTAAAAGCCCTATTTTTATACCGAATTCAGAATTTCTTAAAATTCCGACTAATATCAACCCTATGTGTCCAATAGAAGAATAGGCAATTAAGGATTTTATATCTCTTTGTCGAATACAAATTAGTCTTCTTAAAACTCCCCCAATTAACCTTATTCTAATAATAAAGTAATTTATAACAAAGTTGTATTTAAAAAATATAATTATTAGTCGACAAATCCCGTAACCTCCTAGTTTTAATAGTAAAGCAGCTAGAATTATGGATCCGGCCACTGGGGCTTCTACATGAGCTTTAGGAAGCCATAGATGGGCAGAATAAATAGGTAGCTTAACTAAAAATACTAAAATAAGAAATAGTCATCAGAAATTTATTAGTCTATCATGAAAAATGGTAGGAAGAATTCTTGGGGTTAGCAGTCTTAAATGGCCGTTATAAGAATAAATAAAGAAGATATTTACTAAAAAAGGGAGAGCACCTATAATTGTATATATAATTAAATATATTCCTGCTTGTAGACGTTCTGGTTGGTAGCCTCAAGTTAAAATGAGAATTAAAGTTGGAATTAAAGATGCTTCAAAAAAAATATATAGTGTAAGGAGCCTTTTTTGCGTGAATACTATAATAATAATAAAGTTTAAGATTAGAATTCTTAATAAAAAGTATTTTACTAAGTTATTTATTTTTAAAATTTTATAACTGCTTATAATTATTAAGCCTCTAATTCAACATCTTAGCATAATTAATGGTAAAGAAAACCTATCTATAAAAAATGATAATATAATTTTTGGAGTATCTATTAGTGAATAAAAATTTAATGTAATACTAATAAATATAAAAAATAGAAGTCATGTTCTTTTATATCAAGAAAGTCTTTTATTAGTAGATGTGTTAGTAATAATTATTGCTAAAAAAGATAATATAATAACCGCTAACACTTATTAACAGAAAGAGAGGAGACGTAATCATTTCCGTGGCAACGGATTAGAATAACTAGTAGTGATAGGCCAATTCTGGCTTCTGCTGCAGCTATTGTTAATAAGATAAAAATTGTTAACCCTTCGTTGGATATTAAATGTGATAAAGAGATCATTAATATAAAAATTCTTACCATCAGAATCTCTAGGGCTAAGAGAACATTAAGTAAGTGTTTTCGTTGAAAACAGATTGTTAAAAGTGCAAGAATGGTTCTAATTAGCCCTAGAGTAAATATAGGATTAATAAAATTTGTCATATCTGCTAGAAAAGCTTTAATAGCGCTGGTCTTGTAAGCCAGAGATAGAAATAAAAATTTCTTTTAGTATATCGTTAAGGGAGTTGGACCCTTCTTAGATGTTTTCAAAACATCTTATTCCCAGAATAAACGATAATTGTGGGTTAATTCCTCAGTCCCAAAATTTTTCTCTTAAAGGAATGAGACCAAACAAAAAAAAATAAATTAAGGTTAAAAGTTGACCAATAAAAATAAAGGGGTCTTCTACTGCTTGGCTACCGATTCAAGTTAGTAAAATAAATACAGAAACTAAAATTCAGTAAAGAATTTGTGTTATAGGATAAAAAGCTATAGATCGAAAAGAGCTAGAATGTATGAGAGGAACAAAAAACAAAACTACAATAGATATTAATAGCCCAACTACTCCTCCTAATTTATTAGGAATCGATCGTAAAATTGCATAAGCAAACAAGAAATATCATTCTGGTTGGATATGAACAGGTGTAACTAGTGGATTAGCAGGAATAAAATTTTCAGGGTCAGTAAGTAAATTTGGGGCTAAAAATACTATCAGCAGTAATAAAATTAATATTGCTACAAAACCTACTAAATCTTTAAGAATAAAAAATGTATGAATAGTAACTTTTTCACTATCTCTATTTACTCCTAGGGGGTTATTTGACCCAGTTTCATGGAGAAAAAGAAGATGTAAAATTGAAAAAACTGCAATAATAAATGGGGCTAGGTAATGAAATGTAAAAAACCGAGTTAGGGTTGGGTTGTCTACTGCAAATCCTCCCCAAATTCATTGAACAATTTCTTTTCCAATATATGGGATAGCAGATACTAAATTAGTAATAACTGTTGCTCCTCAAAAAGATATTTGTCCCCAAGGAAGAACGTACCCTATAAATGCTGTTGCTATAGTTAAAAAGAATAAAATAACCCCAACATTTCAAGTGTGTACATTAACAAAAGACCCGTAGTATATGCCTCGACCGATATGAAAATATAGACAAATAAAAAAAAATGAGCCTCCATTTGCATGGATTGCCCGAATTAGTCAACCATAGTTTACATCACGGCAAATATGGCATACTGAGGCAAAAGCAAGTTCTGTTGAGGTGGCATAATGTATAGCTAAAAATAGACCAGTGAGGATCTGAACAATTAAACATAGACCTAATAAAGACCCAAAATTTCATCATACTGACAAGTTTCTTGGGCTTGGGAGGTCTACTAAGGAGCCATTAATAATTTTTAAGACGGGGTGAGAGGATCGAATTGGTTTAAGCATATTTAAATGGGCGTAAAGGTCCATTTCTAAAATAACAAATTTTTACTACACAAATTAAAACAAAAAATAAAATTAAAGCTAGGCTGATAATTATTATTAAATTGAAAGGGGAAAATAAAGAGTAACCTAAATTATTAAAGAAAGCCCCTCATATGTTGGAAGTTTTTGAACTTTCTTCAAGCATTAAACCAGTAAATTCTGTTAAATTAATTATTAAAAACCAGAAGATTGTATTTAAGGGAAAAAATAATTTGGTAAACTGCTTTTTGAAAACTGAATTTGGAATAAGAGTTGTGATATAAACAAATATAACTAATAAGCCTCCAATATAAATTAAAAATAAAATATATCCAAATCAGGCCCTTCTACCAAAAAAAATTAAGCTTGCTACATATAATCTTAGTAAAAGTAACAGAACGGCTAGGCTAATAGGTTGTGTTATTAAAGGTATAGAGAAACATAGAGAAATAATTAAAGATAAAAGTAAAATAAGTGTCATATCTTCAGATAGTAGTTTAATAAAAAATATCGGCATTGGAAGCTGAAGTTCAAAATTATTGTTTGTTATCTGAAAGTTAAAATAAAATTAGTTAAAAATTTATTAGAAAGAGTTCAAAATAAAATTAGTAAAGATACTGGTAAAAATCTTAATCAAGTTAGTTTTATTAGTAGGTCATAACGAAGTCGGGGGAATCTTCCTCGAACCCAAATAAATGAAAAAGCAATAATAGTAACTTCAATTCAAAATAAAAAATTAGTTAAAATTCATGTTTCACCTGCGCCGATAAATAAGATTACAGTTACCATCCTTATAAATAAAATTCTTGCGTATTCTGCTAAAAATAATAAAGCAAAAGAGCCTCTCCCATATTCAACGTTAAACCCGGAAACTAATTCTGATTCCCCTTCTGCAAAATCAAAAGGAGCTCGGTTTGTCTCAGCAATACAAATTACTAATCATATTAATCTTAAAGGAGTCATTAATATAAAATTTCAATAATTAATTTGACAAAAGGAAATATAATTTAGGTTTATTCTGTTTCTAAGCCCGAGGATTGATAGAAGAACTAGAAATAAGGTAACTTCATAAGAGATAGTTTGTGCAACTGCTCGTAAAGCTCCTAATAAAGAATATTTTGAGTTAGAGGCCCACCCTGCAATTATTGTTCCATAAACATTGAGAGCAGAAACACATAAAAAAAATATTGCTCCTAATTTAAAGTATCAGAGAGAAAAATCTCTTCAATAAAGAGACCATAAACAAAGGCTTAAAATTAAACTTAAAACTGGGGCTCCGTGGTAAAGTATTTTATTAGAATTGTAAAGATTTCTTTCTTCCTTTAAAAATAGTTTTAAAGCGTCAGCTAATGGTTGAATTAGCCCAAAAAATCCGACTTTATTTGGCCCTTTACGAATTTGAATGTACCCTAGCCCTTTACGTTCCAATAGAGTAAAAAATGCTACAGCTAATAAAACACAAATGTAAGAAATAATTATTCAACAAAATGATAAAAGCATAAACTAAAAAAAATATTATTTTATTTGTAGATCTTAACTCTACTGCACTCACTTCTGCCATTTTAGTATTAGAAAATAGTATTAGGTGAGAATTAATTCTCGTCTTATAATTCTAAATTATTTGCACTTTACTTTGCTAACCTAATATTAAAAAATAAATTATTTATTATATTTGGTCCTTTCGTACTAAAATATAATTTTTTAAATTCAAAGATAGAAACCAACCTGGCTTACGCCGGTCTGAACTCAGATCATGTAAAGATTTAAAGGTCGAACAGACCCACTATTTAAGCTTCTGCACTTAAAAGTTACTTTAATCCAACATCGAGGTCGCAAACTTTTTCTTCGATATGAACTCTCTGAAAAAATAACGCTGTTATCCCTACGGTAGCTTTTTCTTTTAGTCATAAATTATGGATCTAAAAATTTATAAATTTATTTAATAAAAAGAAGCTTTATTTGTTCTTTTATCGCCCCAATAAAAAAAATTAATTAAAATTTATTTTTCTAAAAAATTTAATTTAATTTTAATTTTTAAGCTCGATAGGGTCTTTTCGTCTTTTGATTATATTTAAGCTTCTTCACTTAAAAATTAATTTCTAAATAATATAAAAGAGACAGATTTACCCGCGTCAAGCCATTCATACAAGCTTTCAATTAAAAAACAAGTGATTATGCTACCTTAGCACAGTCAGGGTACTGCGGCCGTTAAAAAAATTTCACTGGGCAGGCACGACTCTTTATTTATAAAGTTACAAAGAGCGATGTTTTTGATAAACAGGCGAGGTATATATTTGCCGAGTTCCTTTTTTATATTTATATTAATTGTAAAGTATATTAGTTTTTATTCTTGTTTTTATAAAATCTTTATTTAATTTTAATACTCATTTTAACATAAACAATTTTAATGTTTAATTTTTAAATAAGAAAAGATAGATAAAAAGAAACGGAGTATAATTTTTGATTTTAATTGTTAAAAGACTATTATTATGCTAGCAACTTCTAAGCTTACATTTAAATTATTTTTTATATTATTTTCTTTTGGTTTTAGTAGCTTAGCCTAATAAAACGGGGGTTAAAGTTATAATAATTTAGAAAATAATATTATATAACTTCAACTAGTACTTACATACCTTTCTCTTATAACTAGCTATCAAAAAAGTCGATAAGCATTTAACTTCTATAAATAAATCATTTTTAATTTTGCCACATTAATAAGGTTTAAATATAGCTCCTTTTTTTTCTAGAATTTATTATACTATAAATTAATCTCGTTAAACCATAATGCAAAAGGTACTAGAGTTAATTTATACTTTTTTAAACTTAATTATTTTCCTTTGCAGTACTTAAAATACTAAATTTTTTTTATCAATAATAATTTTTAAAAACCTTTTATATTATTAAAATTTTTTAATTAAATATATTGTAGTTTAAAATGATCTAAAATTAAGATTAACTTTTTAGTGTAAATAAAATGCAATAATTGCTTCATTTTAAGGGACAGCTTCAGCTACCCCTACTATGTTACGACTTATCTCTTCTTAGAAAGAGAGTGACGGGCGATATGTACACGTCTTAGGGCTTTTTCAAAAAAATGTTCATAATTTTATTTTTACTTCTAAGTCCTCCTTAACCAAATACTTTTGCAGTAGTTGTCCGTAGTTTTAAATTTAAATTGTAACCCATGACTAACTTTATTATAGGCTGCACTTTGACCTGTCATCATAGAAATCTTCTAAATAGTTAACTGTTGTTCCCTTAAGGGTTAACTTATGACGGAAGTATACAAACTAAAAATATTAAAATAAAGTGAGGTTTATCGCGGATTGTCGATTTAAAGCACAGGTTCCCCTAGAAAGAATTAAGACACCGCCAAGTTCTTTAAGTTTTAAACAATATTAATTCGTAATACTCTGGTGTTTCTAATTTAAATTTTTAATAGTGGGGTATCTAATCCCAGTTTTAGTTAAAATTTTTGTAGCTTCTTTAAATAGCTAGATTTAGGTTATAGAAAAATATAAATTTTACTTTTTCATTTTTTATAATCTAACAAAATATAATAATAACTACCTTTTACCGTATTAATTAACTTGAGCCTTTTGTATAACCGCAGTTGCTGGCACAAATTTAACTAGCTCTTAATACTATTTCTAAACCTTAATTTCTTTTGTTTTTAAACTTTAACACTGAAGTAGTAAGTGGTGTTATAATAATAATTGATACCTATAAAATAAACTAAAAGTATAGTTTATATAAAGAAAGTTTATTTTAAACTTCACAGCTTCGTCAAAACTATCATGTGTTTCTAAAAGTAATAGTTAACTAAAAACCAGAACCAAATTTTATTTGTAAAAGAGAAAAGTCTCATGGCTGGGGTATGAACCCAATAGCTTAAAATTAGCTTATTTTACATTAAACTCTAACAAATACATGTAATTTTAAACTTGCAATTTAATATTTTTTTTTAAATTATAGAGTTGAAAAGTAATAATGAAGGAGAATTACTCTCATAAATAAATCTACAGTTTATCACCTTTTTCGGTCACCTCACTCAAAACACGAATTTATTATTCATCAAAAGCTTTGAAGGCTCTTAGTTTTTTTAACCTAGTGTTTTAAAAAGAAAAAGAATTACTTTTTTCTTCAGGATTCAAATTCCTACGGGCATTACACACTACTTTTTATTTATTTCTTTTAAGGGAATTAAACTTTTTACTTGGAAGGTAAATGTACTGTTATACTAAAGAAACAAATTAACTTCAGATAGATATATTTATATTCTAATTAAATGAAAATTAACGGTGCGAGCATTACACTACTTATCTGCTTATAAATATAAGTAAATAAGCTTTTATCTATATATATTATATAAAGTTATTATAATAAATAAAGATATATTTATATTAATTAAAATGTTTACAATTTTATATATCTAAAAGTGTTAGCAAAAAAAAAAAAAAA
>JAUMGZ010169525.1:0-15162 GCA_032359645.1 Pododesmus macrochisma | reverse complement strand
CCCTGGGGGCCTTAACCCTTCATTTGAACAAATCTGAACCCCCTTCCCCTAGGGATCCCTTCAACCAAGTCTAGGTGAAATTGGTTTAATAGATTTGGACAAGAAGTCGAAAATGTGAAAAGTTAACATATTTGCCGTGTTGTTGATCCTGAACTTTAACCCCAAAAGGTGTAACCCATTTTTGACCCCAGGGTTACGCCTTGAACAAACTTGGTTCTCCATGCCCTAAAGTTACTACATGTGCATACTAACACATTAAACTCTAGGCCTTCTAGATTATCAGGAGAAGATTTTTTAAATTTTAGCACATTTTCCCCTTTTGGCCCCCTAGGGGCCAAGCCCCTTCATTTGAACAAATCTGAATCACCTTCGAATTCCCCTAGGGATATTGCCTACCAAGTATGGAAGAAATAGGTCCAGTGGTATAGGACAAGAAGTTAAAAATGTGAGAACTTAACATATTTGCTATATTATATATATATAGGTATATACAATGTAGTGTTGACCTTTGACCAAAAAACGTGTAACCTTTTTTTTACCCCAGGTAAAACTTGAACAAACTTGGTTCTCCATGCCCTAAAGTTACTACATACCAAAGCAGTAAGCTCTAGACCATCTAGTTTATCAGAAGAAGATTTTTGAAATTTTTGTTAAGTTTTCCCCATTTGGGCCTGCCAAAAGGCGCCATCTAGGAGCCAAACCAAAACATCTTAAGACATCTGAACCCTTTCCCCTAGGGATGCCTTCTACCAAGTTTGGATGAAATTAGTCCAGTACTTTTGGACTAGAAGTCGAAAATGTGAAGAAGTTAACACATTTGCCATAGTGTTGAACTTTGACCCAAAAATGCGTAACCTATTTTTGACCCCAGGGTCATGCCTTGAACAAACTTTGTTCTCCATGCCTTAGAGATACTATATACCAAAACATTAAGCTCTAGGCCTTCTATTCTATTTAGACTATTACAAGAAGATTTTTTGAAGTTTTGTCAAACTTTCACCTTATTGGGCCCCTTGTGGTGCCCCCTAGGGGCCAAGCTACTTCATTTGAACAAATCTGAATCCCCTTCCCCTAGGGATACTTACTACCAAGTTTGGATATAATTGGTCCAGTGGTTTAGGAGAAGAAGTCGAAAATGTGAAAAGTTGACGACGGATGGGATTTGTATGGGAAAAGTCCACCTTGGACCTTTAATTTGGTCCAGATGGACTAAAAAGAATTGTAATGGCAGACACGTCTATTACATTGTGTATGTCGCCTCAAATATTGACTTTTCCCTCCTGTTGATATATGGCATCTTTTAAAACCAAATGAACGTAACACTTTTCTTTTACATTAAAATTTATTAAAAAAAATTTAAATACGTAAGTTACTCTCACTGTATTAAGAGTCAAATTCTATATATAGAGGCTTTGCAGGGTCGACACCCAAACCTGATGATTTAAAGGGCTACTGGCCAAAATTAACCTGTATTGAGGGCAACTGATCATGACGAGTGTTGACTTATATTTAATCTTACTATATATAAATTTGGTCATATTCACACAGTTGCTCTGGATTCAAATACAAAGAAAATAATTTTGCCCCCCCCCCAACATGCATATGGCAGACCAGTGACGTCACGAGCAATGCCTCTCTTTATAAAGATGAACACAATTTTTCTGATAATAATTTGTTATTGATTAAACATCCGATTCCTGTGAATTACTATTACCTGTAAAGTTATATGGTAATGCCAAACTATAGATGATAATGTCATATTATTACTAGGTTGTTTAGTGTTCTTTTTATAATCTTCCTTACTTTTATCCAACCACAGAGAGATCCGTGATCTAACATTGATTTCTCTAGAGGATGACATTACATAAACAAAGCCAGTTGATTTTACAATCCTATCAGAAAATGCAACTGTAGTCTAGAGTATTACTCAGTCATATTTACAGCTTGCCAGTTTCTGAAAGTGAAGTGCTTTAACTCAATATTGTTTAAGTTAGGCAGACATAATTATTTCTCGTTTTTTCGTTTTAATTTGATGACTATTACCTGTTTCACAGAGGCCGAGATTATTATCACGAACGTGAAAACAAAACAAAACTTCATGTTTGTTGTTACCGCCATTTTGTAATTTGTAGTCATGTGATTGCTGTGGTACCGCCTCACGTGATAACAATGTATACATCACGTGATGTCGAGTTTCCAGGTGCGTTTGATTTTCTCAATCAGTTAAAGAAGCATTGAGTGATTGACCAAAAAATGCACTTTTCAACTTTTGGCTCGTGTGTCATGTAGAAAAAGAAGAAAATTGCTCCAAACGCATTGTGTACTTTTAGTTTTTCGTTTTGCATTTTTAAAAAGATAAGAAATTATTTGAAATATCCAGGTGGCATCATGATCAGTATTACAGGACATATATATATATATATATAGATCTATATTTACTGCGAAAAATCATAAAAATCACATATGTTGTGCATTTTTTCCTTCTCTTATTCCGACTCATTCGTTTACCGGACGTGAAGTTGATGATTTTTTCAATTAGTGATGATGTAACCCGTGATAACTAGAATATATTTAGAACACTGTTTCAATGCAATCTTTCAGATGATCTTACACCAATGATGTAGTCACGGAATTCCTACATCACTGCTTACACTTGCAAATTTGTCTTATTTTTAAAGGACACACGATCAAGCTCATGTTATCACGGATCATTCACAAGATTTAAATTTAACTTTCATGTCGGCATATACCAGTCAAGGTAGAAACAATATATATGAATATAGAAATTCTCAATAAATTTGGCACGATTATATATATAATAAACTTAACAATTTAACAGATCTAGAGGTTTAAAATTTTTGGAAATAAATATTCAAGTCAATTCTAACTATCAGTCATTAAAACTAACAACATATAATAAACAGCTATACATTATTGACTACTGAGAACATAACAGAACTTGCCCGGCATGTATGCATTTCATTTTTTTGGTCAAAAATCAATGTCGATTAATATCATCAATTTCCTTAAGTATTTTTCTAGAAGGTACGTCTCCTCTTCATCCTCATCACCTGGGGCATGAAAGTCAATTGGTCAAGTTGTAATTTGCGTAGCTAATTTACTCGGAAGATTAAGGAGATTTGAGAGGATTTAAGTATCTGCAATACATTATTATAAATAACTTTTTTATCCTTGTTTTACTTGTTTAGATTTTTATTGAAACCATTGACTTGGGCGGTTGATTGTTGAGTGTTGAGATGATTGACAGCGCTATGAAGTGTATTTAATAAATATTTAAATGTATGTCCATACTTTAGACTTCTTGTCTCATGTGGGAGGTTGGAATGTTGAGGGTGGTTTATGCGGGGTGATCGTCATAAGTCGGTCCACATGGATAGTCTTGGGGATTGTTGTGACGTCAATTTGTTGGGGGTGCTTTCTGGTGCTGGGTTGTTTGACGCGACTATTGTTGGTTTGTCATTGTCTCTCGTTCTATTGATGCCGTTCATCCTGGATTTTTACACGAAGATATTCAAATTAATTGAATTAAAAAATCAAGTTCTTGATATCAAGAAATCCAATGCTTAACACAAAAACTTCAAGTTCGTGTATTGAAGTATTTGGCCGACGATGTACTGTTTATTCCAGCTTTTTTATATCTAGAATATAACGATTTCTTGATATCAAGAATTTGCGAAGACGGATGTCATTCACTACAAACATATTTACAATTGCAACAGGTAAGCATACTTATAATAGACCTCGACTAAATAAACTCATAAACATTACAGAAATGCGTACCAGTATCTCAATGATTACCCAGTCAAACAGGCAAACCATATCAAACACTCAAGGAATTAAATGTCTGTCTATCCCATTCACCATGTGACTGTTTTAAGTAATTCAATTAAGAATAAAAAACAATATTCTTTTTTAAATACTTTTTTTATTGAATAAGAATAAGAAAAGAAACACATTGGATTTCATGTTTACAGTAAAACATACAGCATTATGCCCTATTGTATTTTCTCTGCAATATAAATTTAACAGAAAATTTCTGGCATTGCATCACCAAAACCAATATGCTATTCTAATTGCATAAGTCTATCACGATTTTCTATTAAAAAAACTAGAAGAGAAACCAAGTATTTGCAAAGAGTGAGCGCTTCCTGTTGCACATGCGCCACCTGATCATCAATTTGGTTTATGGCAACCTTCACCAAATACAAACTTGCAGACTAAAAAGCACTATTAAGAAATGTTACTACGAAAAGGAACAGAAAAACCCTCTGAGGCCAACATTTCTAGCCCAGTCACGACACAACCACCACCATTGCATGAATAAGATATAGGGGGTGCGTTGGGTTAGAGAAGCATCTTGAAATGAAAATATTAAAACGGTAAAGTCCATAATTAATAAAATGGTACCTTTATCATTTAATTGGCCTCGGATAGTTTTGTGATGTAGTTTTATATGTAAATATTGCCATTTGATGTTTGTTGGCGTTTTCTTTGGTCACCAGTCACACCCCGTTAATGTTTAAGAGACAACACATTACCAACAAAAAAGAAATATTGTTTCCATGAAATAACCTTTATATTTAAAATGTGAAGTTGAGAGTATACCAGCTTTTATCTCTAAAAGATAAACTTCATACTTCTTTCCGGATACTATAAAGTGGATTTACCATACGTTCTCGAGATTCACCAGAATAAACCCGTGTTTAATTTATAATCTGTCAATGATAATATTAGTTGAAAGCAAACTTCTGACTACAACGCGCACATCGATGTTGGTCAGAAAAAGAATGTACGATGTCAGTTTGAAATGTATTTGCATAATTAAAACAGCTCGATTGATAGATCTGGTGCCTACATAAGGGACATCTAAGACATATTTTCCTCTGGAAAATTCGCAATCAATTCAGAATCCATCATGTATAATCTAATATGTCTAATGGCTGATTGACAAGCTATACAGTAGGCTTTTATTTGAATTGTACATGTAGTTCAATATCAAATTGGTTACTACATGTACTAACATCACCAAAACAAATAACACAATCATATATCAATGATAAATCTTGCAGAGCATAAAATACAGAGAAACAATATAAACCCATTCCCTCTATTACTGATAATGGCACTCTCTTTTATGCAAACATTTTTTTGCACTCGAAGACATAGTGTGGCTCGACTTTGAAAGTAGAGATTAACTTGTTAGTAGGTGTCGCCTTCACATATGGTTAATTGGCTCACTTCCACCTGAAATCATTTATTTCATTACAAAAATTAAAACAAATGCGACAACAACGTTCACTAGCATTCAATGATGTATGTTTGCAAACAGATGCATATAACGATTCTTACATTTATTTTTATCAAATGAATAATATGGCACCACAAATAAACAGTAATCTTTGCAAGGAACCTGATTGTCATTTTGCACAAATGTTCTATGGCACCCAACTACACACCATCGTGGATGTTTTATTGTTTTATTACACAAACACACACACAATTTTGTTACAAACATACAATTATAATTCTTGATTAATACAGAGATATGTAAAAAGGAATGTTTTGCACTTTTATATGGTACATGCATATTTACATAAAAATATATGATTATTAAAATAATAACAACATATCTGACAATAATATTATGCAATTATATGCCTATAACATTGCACTATATATAGATTATGTGATAATGTTAAGGACCTGAGATAAAAAAAAAAATAAAACATAGAAAGGATAAAAACAACGTCTGTGACAACACAATTAAACTAATTCTTGTTAAGTGTTTTAATTAAACACTTTAATGAACATGGCACTTGATTGTCTCCTTTTATTATGCAAAGGGAATAACTTTCGGAAAGTTTGTTCAAAAGAAAAAACGAATTCATTTTATACAAAAATGCACATAAAAATATATCTTGTAAAATATAAAACAACAAAAATAATTTCAGTTCCTGTTTCAAAGTACAAAAGTAGCAAATACGAAAAATGAAGACATTATTCAAAAGAATAAATCCATTAACAGAGGAAAATGGGGGATGTGCACTGAAAACACAACACTATAATTATTAAACTAAACAGGAAGCATCACGAACACCAATAAGAAACTAGGAACGATACCAGGTTTCCATGAAAGAACGAGTATTTCCCGTTTCACATGCAACAATCATTTTTTGAATATATTTTTACTAAATTTAAAGCTATTAAATTGAATTTGTTTAAATATATATTCCCAAAGTTGAATTGACATATGTTCCCTTTTTTCTGGAATCGGTCCAACATTATGAAAAAGAAATATTTATCATTTGTTTGCATTTTATTATAAGACTTGTTCAATTGTGGTCTTTCTTAAATAAGTTTCTATTTATTTGAAAACATTTTCACAATAAACCATTCATAATAATATAGGTTATTGCGACCATTTAGGTCAGGAATATAAAATCTCTAAAATAAAGATACGATTCTTATAAAATTAAGACCAAATTTCAAGTTTGTGTGATTCCAGTTTTCTTCAGTATATTGACTACACTACACGCATCTTTTCCAGCCAAGGTTTACGATCAGCTACGCTATGTATGTCATGGTTTTGATGTACTGTTTTATTTATCCACGGTTGGTCAACAAAATTAACAAAACAAGTATCAGTCGATTGACATGGAGCCGATTCCAACTCAAACATAACCAGGGTGTTCTCTTTTGGGGTCTGCTGTAAGTATGGTGCGGGTACAAACAGTCTGACCTGTGGTCCAGCTACTGGCCAATACCGTCCAAGATTTATCTTGCCGTGCAGTAATGCTTGACCCTTTAATACAAAAATATCGATATAAGTGACTGATTCCTAAAATTGAATAGTAAATAACACACAAAAATGAATAAATAACAAAATGATGAAAAACAGAATTAATCTTTAATTCAAATCACATTAGTCAGAGTTTCATCAATATGATGCCAAGAAAATCAGCATTAAACCACACATGTTAATACACACAAGGAGTACATTTAAAACAAAATCATGCAGTATCTGATAGTGGCCAACAAGGTGTGTTATGTACGTCATAAATAGTTCCAATGACCATGCTAGTATTTCTTTGACTTTTGATAATTCATCAGATTTTATTCCTCTTATTTAAACTTGAGTTCTTTATTATTTAGCATTGTCAATTTATGATTAAATCATAAAGAAATACTGGAATTAGAAAACATTGATACTGTGTGAAATATTATGCTTAAAAAAACAATTCATTCTCATTTTTAACTATGATTTTTAAGTTAAACATTTCACAAACCTTTGTCCATCCAGTCATATCCATGTAGGTGTCCCGAGGATCACTATCTATCGTCAATGTCCCTACATATATTGATGGCGTCATAAGACCATTTCTGATTTTGGGGCTCTCTCTGTAATAAGATAATGCACTAAGAATCATCAAATCAATGACAGAATCGAGACAGACAGCTCTTGAATATCGAATTATCTGTGACACATAAACATCATAAGAAGGCGACGATGGTAACTTACTGCTTAGATATTGGAAGTTGAATGAGGGAAACTGAAGTAATCATCTTTGCCATAAAATTTGTTGGGAAAGATACAAATTCGTGTTGAATTTAGGAATTTAGAAGAAGTTCAAAGTATGAGGCAGAAGGATTGGTGTCAGTTGTATCTTTAATTTTGAGCTCCGGTGGGCAGATTAGAGATATAACCACGAACCCGACACTTATGAAAAAGGAACAAGTCAATCATCTGTGAAATCTAGCCATAAAAGTCAGATCTATGTCCAATGTCGGACCACCAATAGTTACTCAATAGAAAAATTGAGGAAGGAAAAGGGAGGTAGAACATTGAAGAATGCCAACCCCAAAATAATATTAAACAGTCAAATATATAATTTCTACTGAACATTTTACGAGGAGCCATTGCTGTGTGTGAGGCACGCCAGCATTTATTCCGGATTCATAACGTTCTGCCAGTTGTTTTGTAGTTATGGCCCTAAGAAGATACCGTTTCATACTTACCTTTATTCTAAATATTTGTGTTTGATGCACGTTTTAGTATCTTTCTTTACTGTAAGTTGGTCAGTCAGTCTGTCTGTCTTTTGGTAATATTCAATTCTACATAAATTATAACGTCACCTTTGATGAAGAGAACCGGGTTGTTCGAAACATGTGTCTAAAGGAATATGGTTAAAAATTTCTATTTTTACTACGCGCCCATTTAAAATTTTGGCAAGACAATTCTGTATTAATAATGGGGTAATGTTTTTGTACATCATAACCATCGTGATTCCATTTCCCATATTTGGCGCTGTAGCTTTGATTTACCGAAGTCCTGTCTATTCTTATTTGATTTTCTCTATAGCGTCCATTCAAGACGGCTGCTACGAAGCTAGATCTTGGGTTCGGGACGGGGGTGTCCCACACTGAACACTTGCTCTTTCCTCTTATACATATCATATTTATTGCAGGCATGTTTCCTATTGCATTTTTGTATTTGGATGTACGCGTAGTAACGGTGACCTAACAAAGTTTAAACACATATCATCCTATGAATAACAACGGATATATATAGTATCGACATCAGCATGTTCACTTTCAAATCTTGAAAAATACAGTCCTTAACAAACAAACAAACTACTTTATTAAAAGGTGTTAATATATTTTCAATAATCTTGTTTGTAAACATACCTTGGAACAATTCCCTTCATTGAAGTTGGTACAAAGTTATCTGGCAAAATGGGATAAATAAGCCAATTCTCCAGAAGTTCACTGCCTAAAGTAACATTCTGCACCACACCCTTTTAGATAAGAAATCATTTGTATGTGATGTTAATTTAGATAACGTACATTGGAGAGCTTCACGTTACTAAGATTGTATGCATATCATATTCATTGAGTCTATTCATGTATTGTGAGTTTGTTGAGTAATTGTTAAGAATATAAGTATATATTTGTGTGTGAGATCACCATTTTCACTGGTTAACAGACTTAAACAACAAAATTAATTTCGTTGAACGAACATCCTTGTTTGCAATGACTGGCCTCAACATGTATGTGTGTTGTGCTTTTGTATGTTGTCATTTTACAAACATACAGACACGGTTGTACAATATATAAACATAATTAGTCAATCATTTAATCTTATTAAAGTACCCTGATATTACATTAGATAGGCGGATCGAATGTTAAGTAACACCTTACTTTTTGCCAAACAGCGAAATATAAAATATATTCTTAGTAGCAAATCATTGTTGCACTGACAAATGGCATATCGGGGATGTTACGATAGCTTTCAGAAAGAAAAAAAAGGATGCATGTATACAATCAGGTCCCCGTCAAGTCCTTAAATGTTTAGCAATCCCATGTTATTCTGTTCCTAGCAAACACACAGCATTAAGCAAATAACATTGTCAGTTGATGTTCGTTATCTAGGAAACACAGGTGGGACTCATCAATAAACTATCAATTAATCATGTGACAACTTATCTTGATGACTCAAAATATCTTTTACATTTAGAGAATACTTTATCAGAACTAAACGTCATAAACAAGCAAAAGATTACAAAAACAATAAAATGTAATAATATTGATTCATATAAAAACAGGACGACTGGAATCAACAGAATGAGAAACATTGACAAACAAACAATAGCTGCACAAAAGAACCATATTTCAATTGGAATAATTCAATAGACAATAAAATTAAACAAGCGAATAAAAGATTTAATTTCATTTGCTCTCGGTACAAACCTTCGAATCGTTGTTAATTCCACTGCTATATGCAATGTGTCCTTGATTCTCAACAAATATGTCGAGAATGCTTCCTTTACCAGCTGTTATGTTTAAGGAGTTACTCTTGTCTCTAACAACAATTCCCTGGGGAATCTAGAAAAATAATTTACAATTTCTGATTTCTATCATGTAATTTTCTTATACATATTACACTTGATTGTTCATTTGTCATACTTTCCTGCTAATTTTTCAACATTGTTTAAATATTAAACTTGGTACAATGTTTATTGCCTATCATTACTAAGCACGTGCACATATTTAGCTATAACGATATGATGATTAAAGTACAGTGTATTGGACAAGTGTTACGAATTTTACACAAACGCTACTGTATTGTCACATCTTTGCGGTTTTCCTGGTAGTCATTTCCTGCTGAATGATCTGTACATGATATTCAAGATACCCTAATATAACTTCGTTCCCTTTTTCATGTTCTTAATTGATGGAATGATATAACAGAGACAGATCACTTACTTTGTCCACCATTACATAGCCCCTGTCCTTCACGGAAACATTCAATCTTGCAGACGACACAGACTTTTGTAAGATGTGCCGGTACAGAGCAAACCCTTTAAACTGTCAATTGAAAAAGATACAGTAAATTATGCACTATCAAAAAGCAATCATATAAGTTATGTCTTTATGATAACTGATTTTGTGTATATACGACACCTATTCATAACAGTGTTCTAATTATCAATAAAATGTCAGCGATGATCTTGTTCATTTAAATTTTATTCTCAAAATAGACAAAAAATTTAATGGGGTTTTCGGGACTGGTGCTATTGCATTGGTTCCAGTTACTTTTCGTATGTAGGACGTACTAATGTTTTTTTGTAAATAACCAGAAATTTTGAAAGTCTTATTATACATGTTGTTGCAATAATATAAAGCAAACGCGCACGTATCTTAACTTCATCATCAAACGCCATGTAAACGTTCATCTACATGTATACACAAATAAACATACAACAGAGTCAATTATTTATATTTTGGACAATGATTTTGTTGTTGCTTTGTTGTCCCATATCCATAATTATTGACATTGTATATTTAAATGATTCATTTTTTCATTATGCTTTGATAAAAAATGGGTTTTATCTAATTTTGATCAGTGCCACTGCAACTACAGAAATGGAACTCGCCTAAGAACAAGTGTAATTCATACCTGTCCTATAGCCTCCATGGTAAGAGGATATTGTGACTTGACGGATCTTGACTGGCTTAGCTGATCTAAAGCATCGTGTAATGTAGAAGCCTACAGCAAATCACGTGTAGTAGTTAGCCAGATAAATAAAAAGTCAATGTATAAATATCTTTAGGTATAGTATGACTACATATTCAACCTTATTATAAAATTATATTATTTTTACCGCTCAGGTTTCGTGATAATGTTGCTACTTCTACTCCTCTCCTGTTAATGGTTTTTCTCCTTTGCTCTTTCGTCACCATTACTGTGACATATTCTTATGGTGACGCATACTTCTTTCTAAACAGTGGAAAGGGTTACCATACACCGGAATGATATATGCACGGAAGCATCGCGGCGGGTGACACATGTGTAGCTGGAAACGCTTACCATATCGCGAGACCCTGGTTTCGCTTCTATAGTTTTTTTAATAGAAGTGCGTGATGTTTCCATTTTTAGTTAATAAATGTATATTAGGTGAATTTTTCTGTGTGTGTCCAACGTTTTCCTTTTGTTTGCTAATTTCCATGGACTTACGGCTTTAGAATATCGTCTTGGTTTTTCGAGATTTACTACTTTATCTCTCACTGGGCCAATCCAGTCTGCGTCATGTCTCATCATAGAAACAAATACTGATAATTTTATGAAACATAAAATAGTTTGTCAATCGCTTTATACTTTTTACTCAACATATAAAGATTATTGTCGAGTCCACGTTCAAAGTGGTTTTTAGTTTCCAATTGTAAAATTTGCATATTGCAACGAAATATTTAGAAAATAGAATTTTATAACTTAAAGTTTCGGTCAGTTTATGTTATCGGTTTATATGGTGAAAAATAAACAATGTAAAACATATTTAAATGAGCTTTATGCATAATATTTATTATTCAAATTGTTTTATCCTTCATAACATTCCATGCATGAAGATGTATTGACACTTTTTGTACTTACAAATTTCATGTTGACTCTTCCATAATATCCTTTTGGTGATGATTGTGGAAGTGTTATATTAGGAAGGGGGCGATACTGTAAAGAAACATATGGTCGTAAGAAATATTTCAGCAACTTTTATAGTACACTGTTACAAATCCAATCACTGTATTCTTTTGAACAATTTAGGCACAGTATATTAAGCTAAAGAAATGGAGCACTAGATAATCTTGACGACACCTTGAAACGAATTCATCTGTTTTCATGAAAATCAAAACTAACCAATCAGTTTATGGTTAAATGCACAATGAATGTCCACTTTTTATTCATTTGATTCATATTTACATCATATGTCATATATTCCATACATCATTTTAACAGTACGTGTAGTGTTTGGTATTAATTCTTTTATATAGCTTATCAATAATATTGCCACTGAGGCCACGTCTTATGCAAAGGTGGAACCAAAATAAATAAGAGGACCAATTATTGGTTATTTGCACTGCATTGTTGTAAACACGTGTCCAGAGGAATACGTTTAAGAAATCCTGTGTTGACTACGCGTACATTTAAAATTTTGACAAGACAATTTTGTATTATTGTTTGGTGTGGCTTTTGTACATCATAACCATGAATTTGTTGTCATCGTTTCGCCAAATTTTATTTACCGTAGTCTTGTCTATTCAAAATTCATTTTCACTATCGCGTTTCTTAAATAACCGCTGCTTCGGGACGGGGGTGTCTCATACACAGTATCGGCTCTTCCCTCTTATAGATATCATTTTTATCGGAGGCATGTTTCAGATTGCATTTTTGTATTCTGAATCATCGTTTTTAGACCAACTCTTCATTTATTTTTTAAAAAAGGTAGAGAACATTCACAAAATTTAAATTAATGAACTAATTTCGGCATTGAAATAAATCTTTATATATATTTGTTATATTGTCATAAACGTAAGGACATACCTTTGACACTACTTGTCTAATAGTTAGGTACTTTGCCGAGTCTGTGTCCCCTGCTTCATTTAGCGGTGCGTCAAAATTATAGCTGGTTGGTACTGGTTGGTACGGAGGGTATGTGGCTCCTGTATAAATGAACAACACATACATGTTCTTACAATTTTATGACTGTATTCATATATATCTATTAAGTTTATGTAATGTACTGTATATATATATATATTTTTTTTTAACATTTTCTTGTTTGTTTTGTAAATTATTACAGTCATAAAATGTTTAAGATATAGCGGTCATGTTAATGGTTAGATACAGATATAAGTTCTTTACTTGCCAGCGTTCTTAATTTATATTTTATTCAACTTGCAGTCAGTTTTAGTTTACATTTTTAGATCATATTGCTTGTCTTGTTAACATTTCTTAATGAACCAACCTCCTTTTCAAGTTCTTTCGACTATTCTAATGCGATTCTAAAGTCGTGGAGGTCATGAGTTCATACTCCTGGCCGTACTTATCACTTCTACTTTCTTATTACTGTTGTTGTCTCTCCTATCCTGTCACTTGGTTTCTCTCCTTCAGGCTATTTTGTCACGATATCAGTTGGCGACTCTGATGGTAATTTTTATTTTGGTCCACTATGAAAAGGGTTGTCATATACCGAGTTGACAAGGAAACACCACTGCGGATGATACATGTAAAAAGACGACTGCTTCGTGGACACCTGGTTTCGCTTCCAATGTGTTAACAGAAGTTAGTGACTTTTCCTTTTTAGTTCAATAGTTTTGTTGTGTTTTTCTGTGTGCGTCCCCGTTTTCATTTTATTTGCCAATGTCCATTGATTTATTGTCTTTTGAATATCGTCCTTTGTTTTTCGTGTTTACTGCCTGAATCCCCACTGCAAACGAACCTTGCCGTTTTGTAGTGATTTTTACTTTTGTAACATTTAATTCTAAATTTATTAGAACGTAATTATCTGTGTTTTCGTTATGAAAAAATGTATGTAATGTGTAATTACCATTCCAATATCCAAAGTTTGTGCCACTAGCAAAAATGTACCTGAGTGTGGGAATAAAAAAAACCAAATAAACAATGAATAACTTCTTACAATAGCAAGTATAGAAATATGAAATGTGTTTCACAAATTGATATCAAAAATGATCTCTCATTAAATTGTTTAGAATCACATGTAAGTGTATTACGTATTATGTAGATTTTTTTATTTCAGCAGAAAAAGTGTTACTTATTTTTTACAAGTACGGCATCTTATTTTATTCGTCTTTACTCTGAACAAGAAAATACATTTATATCGTTTTTGTAAGATTTTTCTTATTAATAAAATATGTACAACATATATTTGGTACCGTGTGACCTTCACTTTTTATGAACGGAAAGCGTACAATTGCATTTTGAAGGTCAACACATAACACTTCAAACATTTTTTGTGATTTTGTATTACAAATCTCCAATCTTCTAAATACATGTACAATGTAGATGAATCTATTCATATTTATAACAAAAAACGAATCGTCAATCAGACATTCATTTCAGAGAATCAGATGACATGACAAAAATCAAAGTTGTCGTACTTTTTGTTTAACATTTAAGAGACCCTGGGATGGGGTCCAGATTGACTCTTGTAAATACAATTATTGAATATCTTGAAGTATAAATAATTTGAACATTTTTACAATAAATTTCTTTTAATTATAATATACATTTAAACGAAAACTGCCATTTTGTCATATCTATCAGTTCATAATGATATATTGAGTTGACAACGAACTTTTAAGATTTGAAGGCAGGAAGCTGTACATTTTGCTTAATTATAGCCTGTTGTATATTCAATTAGGTACATATTGGAGTCAGTAAATTAATCATTTGTAAAATCAAGACCTGCAAAAAGTCCATGTTTACCTAAAAAGTCCAGACATTAAATGTCTCTCATCAGCAATAAAGATGTAGGGATAGAATAAACTTAGGTTGAAATTAACCTTAGAACCAAATGAATGGTGGAAGGTTGATGGAAGGAATAAGTGTGTAGAGCCCCAGTCCAAAAAACACTATGAAAAAGTCAAATCCTCAATTTAGTTGCACGGGTGGTTAAAATCGAAACAACTTTTGGGGTTATCATCGGTCTAAATTCCATTTTTTTCTAAATTCAAATATTTAGTGGGGCCGCGTTGGCCTAGTGATTAAAGACGCCGACTTGTAATCATAAGAGCCTTTCACCTCCTAGTTCGATCCTCGTCCGGGGCGTGCTAGTGTGAGAAAGTTGC
>JAUMGZ010169514.1:0-15162 GCA_032359645.1 Pododesmus macrochisma | reverse complement strand
AACAGTGTTTAGAAGAATATAATAATATGCATAAAACTAGGATGAATCTTGTTATATTTAGGTAAGTTTCTTTTATAGTAACGTGTAACAACATTTTCCATTTAATATCCAACATTTTCTGTCCTATTGAGACAAATTTATCTATAGCAAGTTCACAGCAGAGTAATTTAAGCAAAATGGGGGTCTCTCAGACTAAACATATTTACAATGAAGTGTGTAAGTTTCAATATCATCTGTAATTATTGTTTAGTATAATATGTTACACCGGGTACATAAATATACATGAATAATAATTTTCCTTTGTCAAACAGATATGTATTGGAACATTTATCCCGTATCTGCCGTATTCTACGTATCCCTGGTGGTAATGCTTTGTTGGTCGGTGTAGGTGGCAGTGGTCGTCAGTCCTTAACAAGATTGGCAACAGCCATGGCAGGATATCACATTTTTCAACCTGAGATATCAAAATCATATGGAAAGAACGAGTGGAGAGAGGATATCAAAGTAAGAATTAGACACCTTGTTACCATGGTATCACTGAAACATTGCCTGGTCTGTTTGTACAGGCATATCTGTTTGGTAGTACAATCTTCCTAATTTGATTAAAATAAAGATCTCTTATTTACCATACAATGCAGAGATCTGAAAACAACCAATTAAAGGTCATGTGCAGTGTATGCTATTTTAGTTGAGTAATCGAAGGACAGCTCTAGATCTCTATAAACTTTAATCCCCTGTTGATCAAAGCTTTGCCATTCATAATGGATTAATCTGTTTAAACTGAAAAACTCTTAAATGTAAAATGGAATTTGGAGGTGTACCTCAATGGCATCAATCACAAGGCTTTATTGTTCTGAAGTATTCACATTTTGACATTTACTTATTATTAACATTTCACGTTTTAGTCTGTACTGAAGCAAGCAGGATGTAAGGGTGATACAACAGTGTTCCTGATATCTGACACACAGATTAAAGAGGAATCTTTCTTAGAAGATATAGATAACTTACTCAACACTGGAGAGGTGCCAAACCTGTTTGCAACAGACGAAAAAGCAGAAATTATGGAGGTAAGAATATCAATGTTTACTATGTGTTACCCTGGCACTTAAAGTCAAGAATATTTATAAATTTATGTAAATGGAATGTTTACCTATGTTACTTTAATATTGTCTTTCATTGAAAAACATAGGCTTTATTAAATGCAAATGAAGTTTCTACAAGAAATTAGAGAAAATGAAAGAGCATATCATTTACATGTAAAATTATCACTTTTTATCAGAAAAGAACTTGTTGTTGTTTATTGTTTTACATATCCATTGCTTGTGCTGTATTTACAGGCTGTAAGACCAATTGCCTCAGCTGGAGACAAAAATGCTGACTTCAGTCCACTGGCTTTGTTTGCATTCTTTGTAAACAGATGCAGAACTAACTTACATATCATCATAGCTTTCAGTCCTATTGGAGATACTTTCCGAAACAGACTCCGGCAGTTTCCATCTTTAATTAACTGTTGTACCATTGATTGGTTCCAGGTATGCACTACAATATTTTTTAAGTATTCTATATGTTTAAGTTTAATTTTGGAATCATAACTATTTGTTAAAAATGAAATCATTTATATTATTCAAGTTGTATTGTACTTCATCACAGTTGAATCGGATTACTGTAGATCTATAACATTATTTATGTACATTGTAAAAATATGACTTACATGACTTACATAATGAAAAATTACACTTATAAATTTGGGTGAAATATGAAAACACAAATGCTATTTAAATGGGTTGTTTGTGATCTTTTTTTAAGCCATGGCCAGAAGATGCTTTGGAGAGAGTGGCTAACAAGTTCTTTGAGCAAATTGAACTGGATGACCGGGAGAAAGTAGAAACTGTTCACATTGTCAAACATTTTCATCAGTCTACTACTACCCTCTCTGATCGATTCTTAAATGAGTTGGGCAGACATAACTACGTTACACCTACGTCATATCTAGAGTTGATTAACTCATTCAAGAACTTACTGAGGTCCAAACAGGATGAGACGATGAAGCAGAAACGAAGATACGTAGTGGGACTTGAGAAGCTTGCTTTTGCAGCCTCACAGGTTTGTATAGGTTCTCTTCCCCTGAATATATACAAGTCATTGCAGAAAGGTCCAGAACAAATCACAGAGGATTCTTGTTAGTGAGTAAGGAGGGTAAGCTGCATCATTGTAAGATGGTCCAGAACAAAGATGAAATACTTACTGTATAGTTATTGAAAATGAGTGGATCCAAGAACAAAGGTTACATGGTTATATTTTTGGTATATGGTCTAAAGGACAGAATATTCCAATCAAGTATATTAGGATAAGTGACTATGGTATTTATAGAATGGTTCATAAAAAAGAAGGTTGGTGGAGTGACTGCACATTCAGGCTTGTAGCATTCTCCAAGCTGTGTAGGAAATGTAAACCTTACTTATCATAACAAATGTACAGGCTAGACTAGAACAAAGAAAAAATATATTGATAGTGAACACCCCAAAAGTTAATGTTTTGACATCTGAGTTGTTACTTATTGATATAACCATACCTTCATGCTTATGTGGGAAATTTACCTACACTTGGATAAATTGTCTTTATAACTATATCCATCCTGTGTTTTATTTTGGTTGTAGGTAGCAGACATGCAGAAAGAGTTGGAAGATTTACAGCCTCAGCTCGTTAAATCACAGGCAGAAAATGCCAAAATGATGGTGGTCATCCAGAAAGAATCAGTTGAAGTAGAAGCCACTAGCAAGATTGTTAAAGCTGACGAAGCCAGTGCTAACATTCAAGCTGCATCTGCTCAAGCTTTGAAGGATGAATGCGAGGCTGAGTTAGCGGAAGCTATTCCTGCTCTCGAGGCTGCATTAGCTGCTCTTAACACTCTCAAAGTAAGTGTGAAGTTTAAAACTCTCAAAGTAAGTGTGAGTTTTAAAACTCTCAAAGTAAGTGTGAAGTTTAGAACTCTCAAAGTAAGTGTGAAGTTTAGAACTCTCAAAGTAAGTGTGAAGTCTAAAACTATCAAAGTAAGTGTGAAGTTTAAAGGTTTCATCTGTTTGTCAGATGCTATCATCTAGCACCTAAATGCTGTCATTACAAATGTACAAATGTCTGCCTGGTATGGAACCAGATTGTCATAGATATGCTGGACATATTTGACATAAATAACTTATGTCTGAACTAGTTGAAAAATACCATTAACATTCTGCACTTTGGATATGATGGCTTTTCTGCTTTAATACTATTCCTTTGGCTCAAAATTTAAACTGACTCTAAAAAAACAATTGTATTCAGATTTTTATTTGTTTGTCTTAAATTCTTTCACAGCCTGCAGATATTACTATTGTGAAGTCCATGAAGAGTCCTCCTTCTGGTGTCAAGCTTGTCATGGCTGCTGTGTGTGTCATGAAGGATATCAAACCAGACAGGGTCAATGATCCAGACAAACCAGGTCAAAAGATGATGGACTTCTGGGGGCCTTCAAAGAAGCTTTTGGGTGACATGAGCTTTCTCAACATGCTCAAGGAGTATGACAAAGATAATATTCCTGTAAGTTAAAGAATTGACCTGTATAGGTTAAATTTTGAATCGTATGATAAATACAAGTATATACGATACATGTATATCTCATTACAAGCACTTGATGAGTTAACTGGAGTTAAATTTGGATGTTTAATGGATTAAGTTAGGTCATAAAATTTTGAATAATTGCTTTTAAGAAAACCGCTTTTAAGAATTATAATTTTGATATTTTGCACAAAAAATTTGAATTGAATCTCCATGTTAGAGAAAAATACAATAAGGAAATTTTAATTAAGACTTTAAGCTTGTGATGTTACATTGCTTTAGTAATATTGCAATGCTCTTTAACCCTCCTTAAAATGATTACACCACAATTACATTAAAGTGAGAATGGAGCATTTACATGTTAGAATTTTACAAGCTTTTGTTGTATATTTATTTTAAGGCAAAAAGGTTACTTCAAGCAAACAAAACATGTGGTTTATTTTGAATATATGCAGGTACATGTTATGACCAAAATAAGAAAAGAGTTTATAACAAACCCAGAGTTTGATCCAGCCAAGGTAGCTAATGCATCCTCTGCTGCTGAAGGCTTGTGTAAATGGATTATGGCCATGGAGATATATGACAGAGTCGCGAAAGTTGTGGCCCCGAAAAAAATCAAACTTGCCGAGGCAGAACAAGAACTGGCCACAACAATGGGTCAGTTGAATGCTAAACGCTCGGAGTTAGCTGCCGTCGAAAAACGTCTGGCTGATCTTAAGTCAACATTCCAGGAAATGACTGACAAGAAAGCTCAACTTGAATTCCAAGTAGACCTTTGTGGTAAAAAATTAATGAGAGCAGAAAAACTGATTGGAGGTCTTGGTGGTGAGAAAGAAAGATGGACACATGCTGCGGAAAATTTACAGAATGTCTATGATAATTTAGTGGGTGACGTGCTGATTGCTGCTGGTGTAATTGCCTACCTTGGACCTTTTACCCTGGCCTTCCGCGATGCTTGTACTGCAGACTGGGTGAAATGCTGCACAGTAAGTACACAGTGTAAACTCATAGTTGTATTAACTAATTGGATTTTTTTTTTTTTGAGTATTTAGGATATTGATTTAGGATATTGATAAATTACAATGCACTTTATAGTTGAATGGATTCATTTGCAAGGGAAAAACTCTGATTGCTGATAATGTTCTTCTTGGTGTGCTGATTCTATGTAACATATGTAGATTTACACAAAAACGATTCTTTAGTTCAGAAATATAGAAATATTGTTTATATCATTGGTAAGTTAGTATTAACACACATCATTTCTAAACAATATTAACCTATCTTTGTTTTACTTCAAAGGATCGGAAGATTCCTTGCTCTCAGGATTTTTCATTGAGTAAAACTCTCGGTGAGCCCATCAAGATTCAGGCATGGAATATCGCTGGTCTGCCCAGGGACAGTTTTTCTATTGACAACGGTGTGATTGTAGCCAATGCCAGGAGATGGTAAGTATAGTCTAGTATACTATATTTATGTGTAAAATGTATAATAAACAACAAAATGATATGAAGTCTAGTACTACATGTTCTTGTATATGCAAGGAAACTTAAACTAGGCTGGCCGAAAACAAGTACGGCAAAGCCAGGTGGTGAAGTTTGTCGGAGACACCGAGGCTACAAGCGACTTCTTGGCTTCTTGGCTAGGCTGGCCGGAAACAAATATGGCAAAGTCAGACGGTGAAGTTTGCAGAGGACGCCAAGCCTGCGGACGGCTTGGCTTTTATAAGGCAAATTATATTATAATGTATAATAATACAAAGTGGCCTTTAAATGTTTATCGAGCTGTAACTATGTTTGAATGTTTTTTACCTTTCCAGGCCATTGATGATAGATCCCCAAGGCCAGGCCAACAAGTGGGTAAAGAACATGGAAAAAGATAGCACACTGTCTGTCATCAAATTCACTGATTCTGATTACATGAGGACCATGGAGAATTGTATCCAGTTTGGCAACCCTCTTCTCCTGGAGAATGTGGGAGAGGAATTAGATCCCTCCCTGGAGCCCCTCCTCCTTAAACAAGTTTTCAAACAAGGTAAGGGTATTACGTATCGGAATCTACAATGTATAATGAGAGTAATTGCATTATCCGTGTATCTCTCTGTCCACAAATTCCTTTGCGAATGATAAGTCAGGTGCTGTTAACTTTCAAACTTCACATGAGTGTTAATCATTCAAAAGGAAGACCCCTACTTTTTTGAGAGTATACAGTCGAGGTCAAAAATGTTGATACTGAAAAAAGCAACATGTATTTTTCCAGGTCTTTTCAGTTTCGTTTTCTGTTAAACCTTACTGCCATATACCTGTCTATATTTACATATTCTGAAGGACCTTTGCTGACCTGTCAGTGATTTAGTTTAATTCGGAGTAAAGATGATAATAATATATGCATGTTGTACATGAATATAAAAGTATACTCATGAGAGTTCTAATTCTTAAATTAAAACAGGACTTGATTATCAATTATTTAGTTATGTATAAGAATGTTTTAGCTCAATACACAGATAATGTAGCTAAGATTTAATTGACAGGTGGTGTTGAAATGATTCGTCTTGGTGAAAACACAATTGAGTACAGTAAAGATTTTAGATTTTACATAACATCAAAACTACGAAACCCACATTATCTGCCAGAAGTAGCAGTGAAGGTATCCCTTCTGAACTTCATGATTACACCCGAGGGATTGGAGGATCAGTTACTGGGTATTGTTGTAGCAAAGGAAAGGTATGTCATTATCACTCAACAGAAACTCCAACATATAAACATCTCAAGAGTTGTATAGTGTTTCAATTTCATTTTGCACATTTTGATGTAAATTTGTAGAACTAGATTTTAACAGGTTGAAATAGTTCTATTTATATTGTGGAAAAACCTCTGTTGATGAGCTTTTTATACAGTGAAAATGCTTCCAAATTTTCATAAATTTGATGTTAAAAAACGAATTTCTGGGAAAAAGAAAACAAGGGATCACAAAAGTAAGATTTTGTTGTGACTTGGAAGTTAACCACTTCCCGGTAGTGGAACAGTAATAAAATTACAATGCTATAATTGATCAATCTTGTTAACAGACCGGAGCTGGAAGAAGAAAGACAAGCCTTGATCATTCAGAGTGCTTCAAACAAGAAGGCACTGAAGGAGATCGAGGACAAGATTCTCCACACATTGTCTGCATCTGAAGGCAATATCCTCGAGGACGAGTCAGCCATTAAAGTTCTCGATTCATCCAAGATCTTGTCAGATGAAATTTCAAAAAAACAAAAGGTAAACTTTTACTCTGTTTTATAATCCATCATTTCTATGAAAGAATAAACTTTTTTTTAAAAAAAAATTCTGAAAAATCAACTGAAGCAGGACATTGTATGTTAATAGTATATTTTGTATTGCAGATTGCAGATGAGACTGAACAGAAGATTGACAGTTCTCGTATGGGATATCGTCCAATCGCTAAGCACTCTTCTATTTTGTTCTTCTCGATTGCTGATCTACCAAATATAGATCCTATGTACCAGTATTCATTGACTTGGTTTGTCAATCTCTACATTGCCTCCATTCATGACAGGTGTGTGTACAATTACTGCCCTTTATTTATTATACAGTACAGGAAAGTTTGCCTTTATTTATACAACACAGGAAAGTTTTCCTTTACTTATACAACACAGGAAAAATTTCCTTTATTTAAAGATAATTATCTGTATTTGAAAACGGGTGAAATTGGAATTTTAAAAGATTGTGATCAATATGTCTGTAAAGTTGCAGCATTCCTATACATTTAATGACTTTATCTTAAATGAATATTATATATACTCAACAATTTCACTGTTCTCATTGAAAGTATGTTTCTAACATGTTCATTTTGTATGTTTAAAAGATTATTTTTTTATTTTCATAGCTAATCATATGATACTTGTTTTCAGTTTCCTGACTTTAATCCAAGGATCAAATTCTACTTGAATTCTTTAGTGTTTGAATGTAGCATGGTTAAGTTAACAAATATGTTATTATGTTTTCATTTTAAAGTTTCTTAGCATGTAACATTTTATTTTAAGTGTTATTAATGAACTACCATAACCACCAGTATTGGATTATCTGTAATATGTAAACCTCTTTTCGTATGAATTACTTTTTGTATGGATTAGAATGGCCTGAAACCTGGAGTGGTCCATTTGGACTATCATCGTTATCATGGGAATAGGGGTTCTTCCCAATCAAACAAGTACACAAGTCTCATACTTATTTTAACAATGTATCACACCTATTCTGTTGTGATTTATTCAATCATTTACTCATACAAGTTATATAGAGCTTATAACAAAATGTGGAACCTTTCATTATGGAAATAAAACTTTGAAATTGCAAAATGATCAATATGATGTCATGTGATTTAAAAGTCAATGCAGCATTTTGTAGTTGCATTTAAAACATTGTTGCATATATGTTAGTTTGTTATTTAAATGTGTGTTAAAAGAAGGAAATTTGATTTATAAATGCGGTAATCATTTCAGCAATAAATCAAAGATATTGGAGAGACGTCTGCGCTATCTGAAGGATCACTTCCAATATCAGTTATACGACAATATTACCCGTTCTTTATTTGCCAAGCACAAACTGGTTTTTGCATTCATACTATGTGCTAACTTTGAGTTGTGAGTATTGTTCCGAGTACAGACATACTGCATAGTTCACTAGCCAGCATGATTTATCTATACATGTCTTAGTTGTTATGTTAACTGTATGTATCCACTCTGTATTCATATCATGCATGACTCAATGGGCAACACTTTCAACCAAAAATTACTTCAATTAAATTGCTAATTTATTGGTTCGTTTTTTTTTAAACAAAACAAAATGAACAAATATCAACACAGCAAAACAATGCAAATAATTCTGATTCAATAAATAACAGGAAAATATCACTCAAGGGGCAATATGTTGTAGTGAAAGCAATTTAAATTACATTTTACTAGAATTTCTGAATGATCATAAAAGCAACTTGCTAAACTCAGCAAGATTTATCAGTATTAATGCAGCAAATCCTTTGGTTGAAATGTATTGTGAAAACATGTCCTTCATTCTCTACTAGCTTGCTAACACTCTGTAAACACCTCTAGTCTGTTACCACTCTGTAAACACCTCTAGTCTGTTACCACTCTGTAAACACCTCAAGTCTGTTTCCACTCTGTAAACACCTCTAGTCTGTCTGTGTGTCTGTCCTGTCAGTGTCTTTATATAGACAGAAGTTAGAGAGTAGTTATAGAACATGGAACTTTCTTAGTGCAAGGTAGCTTGAACATTTGTGAACTTTTGATTTTGGCTTAGGTGATACAAGTAAAGATTGCCTATTGATTATAAAGTGAGGGCTGTTTCTTCACCTTGTTGTATTTGTTGTAACAGGAAGCATGTATCATATTTCCTATATACAATTTCAAGAGTTAAGAATTGTTTTAAGCTACATGTACTTGCAAAAAGAAGTTCTGTGCAGAGATTAAGTATATCAGGCAGAACAGATGCTCAGTATAATCTAGTGAGTGTTATATAGATCTGTTTGCATGTTATCACTAATGCATGTGCATGTAACATTTAGATTTCAGGGACTCGTCAACAGAGAGCAGTACAAGGGGACACAACCCTGACCAGGCATTGGCTGTGTCATTATTGACAAAGGAAATTAAGCTTTTTTGATCTCTCTGAAATATATTGTTTTATTCTAACTATTTTTCAGCAACAAATCCAAGATTCTGGACCGTCGTATACGCTACCTTTCTGACCACTTCACTTACAGTCTCTACTGTAATGTCTGTAGATCACTCTTTGAGAAAGACAAACTTCTCTTTTCTTTCATTCTCTGTTCAAATATGTTGTCGTAAGTATGAAGTGCCCATTGACATAAATCGTCAAGGTGTACAGTTTCTTGGTGTGACCAGCATATACTGGTGTTTTCCTGTTTTTATCATTTTTTTTGGTTGAGTTGATTAATTTTTTGTGATCTATTTGTACAATGAAGTTATTTTTGTCATGATTATATATATTTAAAATTTTTGTGATGCCCCACCATTGAAAATGAGGAAAGAATCGAGATGATAATTAGCTTCACAGGTTATTCACACTATCCCCATTTTTATGTTGTGTAAAACTTATTATCCATCGTCCATGTTTATTACTCAATCAAACATTCATACCTCAATAAATCCCTATTTATCAATAATTTTTACATGTTCCTATCTCTCACAAAGTTTGACCACTATATGCAATTTCGTAAACAGTGGGGGCAAGGAAATTATTTCACATACATGTACTTGATAACTTGTTCAAAGACAAATTTCTCTTTCATTTTGAATACAATGCGCATATATTCTAAAAATGCAACTTCAATGTATCTAATAGGGTTATAACTTCATTGTACATATCATATTGTTTACTTCATGTGTGTTTAGTTAATTTTTGGTTTGTCATTCCTAATGTACATATTTGTATTTGCTTTTTAACATTTGAACCATAGAACTTTGTTTTTTTGATTGGACGTTCATAACAGATTTACTATCATTTGTGTTTATATTGCTGAAGATAATGTTGTAACAGTCACAGGCAATATTCTTGTAAATGTTGTAAATGTAGCAAATAAAGTTTAAGTAAATACATGTAAACACTGGTAGATGTATCCATTACCTGTCAGATCAACATCATAATAGAAATGCAGGAATGAGAAATTCTGTTTAAAATAAATCAGAAGAAAAATATTTGTTAAAGAAATATTCTAAATATTACAGTTTTAGATAATTTATTTCAGAAATGTATCATTCAAGTTTAAGTCCAATATATTAAAAGTTTGACCATACTGGTATTCATATTTCTAATTTGGCTTTTGTTGGTTTTAAAGTTTGTTTCATTATTATTTTAAAGTCTGGTTTTGACCTCTCCTGGTCCATTTGATTTTGAATATTTTTATTGTGTGTAATTTTTAATGTAACTTTGTACCCACTTATTAATTGGTACTTATCTTTATTACTGTTTTTGTCTTTTCACTTTAATTTTCTTCAAGTCACCTTTAATCCCCAGTTATATTTTACTACCACATTATGTACAGTGTGATGTGTTCATTAACATTTTAAGATTCTTGTGTGAAGTCTAAAAGCATGATGTGCTGATTGATTTAAGTATATTTCAACAACATAGGAAATAAAGGTTAATTGTTCAAACTATTATGTACAATTGTTCTATTGATTTTCAATGAACAAATATATATATTGGCACTATTTAACATGCTTTGTCAATTGAAATACAATCTTTCATTAATTCTAAATTATATGTTATCAAAAATCAACAAAATAAATATCTTAAACTAAAAGTTGTGTGTCTTAAAATGACTTTTTTTTTTTTTTTTAAATTCCTTTTAAATGATTATACCATTGAGATAAATGTCAGAGACACACTGATAGAGTTAACTTGTGATCATTTTGATATATTCTACTTGTACAATCAAATGTCTTTATTTAAGATCCAATTGTTTATTTCATATTTGTTTGTTATTATAGATCTAAAGGAGAGCTTGACATGGAGGAATACATGTTCTTCTTGACCGGAGGTGTTGGTCTAGAAAATAAACTGATCAACCCAGCCCCTACTTGGTTAGTGGATAAGAGTTGGGATGAATTGTGTCGTCTGTCTGAGCTCAAGCATTTCAAAAAAATCAGGTAAGGCCAACACTTTGTTCTGTATATGTTCATTTTAGTGTATCTATAATAACAGAATTATAAATAATAACCATAGATAAATAATTAAGATGCTGAGGTTTATGGTATGTGATGTCATAGTTGTTATGAAAATCCTTTACAAATTAACTTAAGAACAAAAATGTGCTCTTGAAATTAGAAGAATTCAAGGTAAATTCAAGAAATAACTCTTAAGATGATGCTAAATATAAACATGATTTTATAATTGAATTCAATGTATTAAATATTTCATATTTAATTGATATTACTTGTATTCCCTGCTACAAGCAGTCATAGACGTTTACAATGAAGTATGAGTCCCACAGACTAGAAATTTTATGTGTGGTTTCTTGAAAATTATTAAACCAAAATGAAAAGGAGTTCACAGGGAATTATATTTACCATATTTTTTACGCTTCACTAATTTTGGTTATACCTTGTGTTATATATAAACATAAATATAAGTTCTAAAGACATGAAACTTCTCCACATTGATTTAAAGTAGGTCACTATGACTTAGATTTTCTGCTTAATTGACTTTGGTTGGAATTTTTGATTAATTTCATTTCTAAAAAACTATAAGCTTTGCAGCAAAGGAACTTGATATGTGAATACAGTTCATGAATTACCACACATTTATACCAAAAGTAAGTCTCACAGACTTATATTTTCTGCTTTCTTGATTAGTTAGAACTTTTCTTCTTCTATTTCTAAGGAAATATAATCCACCAAACATGAAAAAATAGTTGTGACCTACATATTCAACTTCATTTCCTTTGCTATGGCTTTTGATTTGTGGGGGCATGTGCATGTTTTGCAAGCTTTCTGTAGTTTGATATGACCTGAATAACAAGCATTCCCACTGTCTTATTTTTCAGAGTTCACTTTGTTCAAAGCATTGATTCATGGAAAATGTTCTACAATTCTCGTGAGCCACACAATGAAGATCTACCTAAGCCTTGGCAAACAGATCTAAACGAGTTCCAGAGAATGCTTGTTCTCAGAGTACTCAGACCTGACAAGGTACAGTCTGAACTAGTCTTTGTCATTTTCAGCTTTTACTTTTGACAAAGCTTTGTTAACATTGTTCTCAAGTTGATATAAACTGTAGGTGCCTTAAGAGTGAGTAGATATATGTTAGTGTTACTAACTACATGAGTTACAAAAGTGTTGATTTTACACCAGGAAAATTCCTAGCCTAACTCCAGCATCAGTATGATGTACAGTTCCATAAATGTATTTCGTGTTTAATCTTGTGTAATAAAATTTGTTTTCCGCCCATAAAATATAAAAATTAACATTTGAAGACTAAATATTTTCCCAATGTTTTTTATGAATTAATGACTAGAACTTCATCACACACACACACCCACCCACCCACCCACCCACCCACCCACACACACACACACACACACACACACACACACACTTGTGAAACAAAAGTACAAGTGATTCTACTTGAACACATATAACTAATTTACTGGTATATTCCACGTTAAGGTGATGCCTGCCATTGCAACCTTTGTCAAGGAGAAGCTTGGTAAGAAGTTTGTAGAGCCTCCACCATTTGATTTATCCAAGAGTTATGCTGACTCAAATTGTACTTCACCACTTATCTTTGTGTTGTCTCCTGGTGCTGATCCAACCATGGCGCTATTGAAGTTTGCAGAAGACAAAGGTTTTGGAGACAAAAAGTTCAACTCTATATCTCTTGGACAAGGACAGGTAAAAGTTTATGAAATATTTGATAAGAAATTTTATTTAACATAATACAAAATGAAACATTACATTAAAACATTTCAAACTTGCATATATTCTTTATTTCTCAGTATGATGCATTTCAGGAATTGAACGAATGTCATCATAGAGTTGATAGAGTTGCAACCCACCTCGTAATTACTATGTACCTACACAACATTTCAGGGACCTATTGCTGCTAAATTGATAGAGAATGCAAGGGCTGATGGAGCGTGGGTGCTATTACAAAATTGTCATTTGGCTGTGTCATGGATGACGCCTCTAGAGAAGACATGTGAAGAATTCAGTGTAGAAAACACCAATCCTGACTTCCGCCTGTGGTTAACAAGTTATCCTTCACCAAAGGTAGACTTCTCTCTAGAACAAATTCAGACATTTACATATATCAGATGTTACCTTTATCAGAATAATATATGGTGTGTTAGTAAAATTTGACAGTAACAGTATGGTATTTAACTGGTATAAATTAGATACATATATATATATATCTTATACTTAGTAAGAGTAGTGACTGACCATAGCTTCAAATTCATTGCTTGCTTCAGGTACCCAGTACAAGATTTATTATTCAGTTACACAATAAAAGATTCCAGAGATCATAAGTTCACTGCTTTATATTGATATTGTTAAAGGGAAGCATAAGGTTCCAGTTGTCCCCTTTTTGTCTATGACGTATGGTATAAATCTACAGAATAGATACTTACATTTCTTGGTTTTATAGTTCCCTGTGACAGTGTTACAGAATGGTGTCAAGATGACCAATGAACCACCAACCGGTCTAAGACAGAATCTTCTCCAGTCTTATCTCAACGATCCTGTCAGTGATGCGGAGTTCTACAAGGGATGCCCAGGGAAAGAACTGGTATGTATTGCTATTATTTTTGACAGAGATCTTATACACTAAGAATTACTGATAAACCAATAGGATATGTATACAATTTCTACCTTTTATTGATACTATCTTGCATCATATATTTTAGAGAAAGATGCAGATATTTCATTATTCTTTTTAAAGGTTATAACTGGGGTACCATTTGTTGATATTTTGTAGCTACCTATTTTAGAACTACCAGGCAAAACATGAAACATGTTTAATTAAAAAAGTCAAAGTCAGATATCTTGTCAAGTTTGAAATAATCTCTTGATCTCTAAATATTTTTCTTTCAGCAATTTGAGAAGCTGCTGTTTGGATTGTGTTTCTTCCATGCCTTGGTTCAGGAAAGGAGAAAGTTTGGACCATTGGGTTGGAACATTGCATATGGTTTTAATGAGTCTGATCTCCGTATCTCTATCAGACAGCTGCAGGTTTGTGTTTACAGAAAAAAACCTTCCAAATTCATTACCTCTATTTCAGCATTTACATGGTGATACCTGAAACTATTCATTAAATACAATACTTGTACTGAAGTTGGTCGATTTCACCTTATTCCATCAGGTCTGAGATCAAACTGAAGCTTTTGTCTTGCTGCGACGAAGGAGCGAAAGCGTGACTAAGGTGTTGCTTTACCTCTGGTGGTGGCAACGGCGTCAATATTTAGATTTAGCTCCAATGTTAAGTTTTCGTTTTAAGACTAATTCTTGATAGGTACAAGTGCTAAGGCATTCTTACTTGGATCATAGTTACATCTGAGACCATGTATCACATTATATGCTGCAGATGCTGAATATGACCAATATTTCATGGTCCATTGACTTTGATGCTGGATTAAGCTCCAATGTTAAGTTTTCGTTTTTAGACTATTACTTGAAAAGTACAAGTGCTAGGGTATTTATACTTGGATCATAGTTACATCTAAGACCATGCATCACATTGTTTGCTGCAGACGCTGTATATGACCTATATTTCACGGGCCATTGATTTTGATGCTGGATTTAGCTCCAATATTAAGATTTCTTTCTGTCTATTTTTCAAAAAGTTATTGTCTCATCTTTATATCAAAATTGTTCTTTCTCTCAGGTATGCATTGATGGTCAAAGCTGTTTAGGCGAGAAATATCATTCAGTTGAATTCTTGTTGTTTACATATACCAATTTTTTTGTAAAACCATTGCAGCTGATTTTTAGTACCTCAAGATGCTTATTTATAATATAAGGTTTTGTAAGGTTATCTG
>JAUMGZ010169503.1:0-15163 GCA_032359645.1 Pododesmus macrochisma | reverse complement strand
AGTGGTGAGAGGCTAGGGATCACATTACCTCAGTGATGAGAGGCTAGAGATCACATTACCTCAGTGGTGAGAGGCTACAGATCATATTACCTCAGTGGTGAGAGGCTAGTGTTCATATTACCTCATCGATGAGAGGCTAGAGATCATATCACCTCAGAGATGAGACACTAGAGATCACATTACCTCAGTGGTGACTGGTGAGAGGCTAGTGATCACATGACTTTAGTGGGGAGAGGCTAGAGATCACATGACGTTAGTGGGGAGAGGCTAGAGATCACATTACCTTAGTGGTGGGACGCTGGAGATCCCATTACCTCAGTGATTAGAGGCTAGAGATCACATGACGTTAGTTGTGAGAGGCTAGAGATCACATGTCATTAGTGGTGAGAGGCTAGAGATCACATTACCTCAGTGATGAGAGGCTAGAGATCGCATTACCTCAGCGGCGGTGAGAGGCTAGAGATCACATTACCTAAGTTGTGAAAGCCTAGTGATCACATGACATTAACGGCGAGAGGCTAGAGATCACATGACATTAGTGGGAGAGGCTAGAGATCACATTAACTCAGTGGTGGGACGCTGGAGATCACATTACCTCAGTGGTGAGAGGTAAGTGATCACATTATCTCAGTGGTGAGAGGCAAGTGATCACATGACATTAGTGGGGAGAGGCTAGGGATCACATGGCGTTAGTGGTGAGAGGCTAGAGATCATATGACCAAAGTGGAGAGAGGCTAGATATTACATTACCTCAGTGGAGAGAGGCTAGAGATCACATTACCTCAGTGATGAGAGGCTAGAGATCACATGACAAGAGTGGCAAAATGCTAGAGATCACATGACGTTAGTTGTGAGAGGCTAGTGATCACATGACTCAGTAGTGCGGCTAGAGATCACATAACCTCAGTGGTGAGAGGCTAGAGATCACATGACATTAGTGGCGAGAGGCTAGTGATCACATGACATTAGTGGCGAGATGCTAGAGATCACATGACATTAGTGGTGAGAGGCTAGAGATCACATTACCTCAGTGGTGAGAGGCTAGAGATCACATTACCTCAGTGGAAAGGCTAGAGATGACATGACCTCAATGCACTTGTTGCAACTTTGGCCGTTTCAGTGTACTCAACTAACCTCGTCCTTATAACGAAAGCGGCTATTAGAACTACTTTCGGAAACTTCAAATAAATAATTCAAAAATCACCTTGACAATGTACAACGGAGGTGCGCTTTATTTACAATGTTCTTACAAGCTTTACATGCATTCTTGAAAGGTCGCTATTTCAATAAAATAACACTTTTGGGTACACCATACTGAGTGAAATGTCTCCTTCCGGCGAAGAAATGTGCAGTTTAGACACATGTCACCGACCGTAGTACAGCCCAGGTTTGAATGAGAGTAAAGGATTCAACCGAGGTTTGCCGATTGTACCTCAATGGTGAGAGGCTAGAGATCACATGACTAAAGAAGTGAGAGGATACAGATCACATGAATGGGAACTTAAATCATTCTTATAGAGCCCCCAGATTATTGTAAAGATTATTCCTGTGCTTTTGAAGAAAAGCGGGAATATTGTTGTTGTCTCCGGTGTCCGTCTGTCTTACCCTGTAACTCCTCCTACACCATTGGAGATAGGAACTTGAAACTTTGGTACATGGTAGGTTATAAGTGTGAGGAAGTGCACAACACCTTCAGATTTTTTATATGGCCCCTAGGGGCCGGGGCTGGGGTCATTGGGGGTATTTTATTTTTTTTAATTATAGTCTTATAGCATATCAAATCAAAATCATGAGCTCTACATTTTACAGCAAACTATTTTAGCATATGGTAATCTGGGTTGGAGCATAGGGGTCAAGCCATTTGCACGAGAATATGCGATGGCATGCCATCGACAATGTAGTTCTAGTTTTAAATTGTTTCTATATATATGCTAAAGCACTCTTGGACATTGTTTCAACTACAGTATAGTTTTACTGAGTTTGTAATGAAATGTAGATGTGGAAGGTTCATTCAAAATGAATAGTATAAAATGTATGAAAATATTTTATTTCACAGGGATGCAGCATGGGAAAGAGAACCAAATGCTTACCATGAGCTACTTGAGCGTCACCTACATTGCGATGCAGATCCCTGTAATTGTCCTAATGGCAGGGACTATAACAAAGATGGAGGGTTAGTTAATCAGCAATAACTGCTCTGAAAACTTGAAATCTTTATTCACTTTGATAACTTCCACTGATGATAAGATTTGAATACAGAGTGTTAATCATTAGTAAACCTTCATCAAAGATAATGTGGTGTAAAGTTTTGTTCGCCTTTTCATTATTTTTATTCCATAGAAAACATAAAGAATACCTACAGTCCAACAAAGTGGAAGTAAATTTTATACAGCACTTTAAAATCTTGTTTTTGCATTAAAAGTTATGTCTTTATACCATACCTGCCATCATTGAAAACCTCAAATTGGGGAGATTTGTAGATTCAATGAGGGATATTAAATGTTTAAGTAAGTAATGATAGCAAATATTCATGGGGGAGACAGTGCATGAATTGCCAAAACTTTAGTCTAAAATAGTGAGTCTGACTATTGGAGAGACTTGGTAGTGCATGTGTAATACATCAAAGATAAAGTTCAGAGAAACTGTTATGTGGATTATCATTAATAATTCAATTTAATATTTCTTGTCTTATAGTAAATGGGAAATCCTGATATGTGACTGTTGTGGTGCACAGGGCTCTCATGTGGCTTGCCATGCACTCATCAAGATTAAAGCTAACGATTACTACTGTAAAGAGTGCAAGGAGTTTGATGACAAGAGTAAGTAAGTCATACTACTGTAACAGGTGTATGGAATTGATGACGAAAGTATTCAGTATGTTCCACTATTGTTAATAGTTTTGTCAAAGATGGAAACAACAGTACAAAAGATGTAGGTTTATTAGGGAACCACAAGGGACTCAAAAGATACAGTTGTCCAATTATAATCACTGTCCACAAATTTGTTTCCAGATGATAATTAAGCCTGATTGCTTTCATACTTCACAGGTTTGTTCATTATGATTGAAGGAATACCCTTATTGTTTTTTGGGTGAACTTACTATTAAGTAGAGGTCAGAGTTGCTGTTACAAAAAATACAAAAAAAATACACGTTCTTATCCAGGTGATAACTCCAGTTTGTTAGTCTGATTGCTTTCAAACCAAACATGTGTATATCATCATTGAAGGAAGACCCCTCTTGTTTTGGGATAAGGGTTTTTAAAGTCAAGGTCGCTGTTACTAAAAAAAGAACAAATGCTTTTTTCATCCAGGTGATTACTCAAGCTCTGATAGACTCCATTTCTTTCATACTTCATATGTGTGTTTATCATCTTCCAAGTCCCCCCTCCCCCAATTGTTTTAAAGGGTATGCAAGCAGCAAGGTCAAAGTCACTTACTAACCTAGATCCTAGGAAAAGTACATTAAAATTTTGTTATCAATATGATAAATCAAGTTCTGATAATCCTATCAACCACTAGTGTTGATCATCATTGAAAGAAGACCCAAATATCTTGTCAATCATGAATATGAGTACTCAAGTTCTGGTACTGGTAGCTAATTGATGATTTCAAAATTCATGTGTGTGTTGATCATCCTTGAAGGGAGATCATTATCATTTTTAGCTGGTGGGCCTCTTGTTAGCTTCTAAATGTATTTTATTCTTGAACCAAGTGTCAGATTATACCAGTCAGTAATTGCATTGAAATGTGCATTAATTCTACAATCTCACAATGTCATGATTTCTGCTTCAAGAGTTTAGCAACCATCCTCCAATATTGGGAGTTATTAAGACTACCAACTTAGCATTAACATTAAAACTTATTTTGGAGGATGGTGTATTAATTGCTGTTGCTGGTCTCCTGACAGATATTTTATCCACCAGTGTCAGTTTTACTACATCCTGTGAATTCATTTAATATAACCCATATTTTATTTGTATCTTGCAGTAAAATCTTCAGGCAAAAAGAAAAAGAAGACACCGGAAAAATTGTCAAAAAAAAATCCTGCAAAAGAGCTAGAAGACAAAAGCAAAAGTGAATATCCTGGAAAATCTGACAAATTTAGAAAGAAGTCTCTTCCCAGTAGTAAACTTTATATGAAGTCACAGCCTTTACAGAACTCTCCTCATGGCACTGTTGTCCGGTTATCTTATGAAGAAACTGATCAAGATATAGACATTGGTGATTTAGAAGACGATCAACCATTAGCCTCAATGTCTTCATGTGATTCAAGTCTTGACCTAAGTAGGTCTGGAGATAGACTCACTAATAGAAAGAGGAAGAGAAGTGTTAGCACGAAAGCAAGGAAAAAGATGCGACTAGGGAGAACTTCAACGACACCTTCAAAGAAAAGAAAATCTTTGACATCTGGTACACCTGATACTTGTAAACAACCATCTGTTGTGTTACAAAGATATCCAATGAGAATGAAGAAAGGTCAGATATGTACTGAAGAAACTATTGAAAGTAACTGTGCTCAAAGTTCTTGGTCTGATGATGAGTCGGAACCTACCCCACCTGTAAGACAATCTGCATTGAACCTGCAAAGGAAGAGAGCCAACAGCATGAGTTCTCCTGTCAAGCAACAGTACAAGAAACGTGTTACAAGATCATCACCAAGGAAAAGAAAAAGTCAGTTATTTGAATCAATAGCTGACAACAAAGCTGAGGCAGAAAGTGAAAAAGAAAAAAAGAAAAGAAAGCTGCTTATTAGACACAAAAAACTGAACCCCTTTGTAGTGCGTCAAAAAAAGAAGAGGAGAAGTAAAAGAATGCCAGTGCTAACAAGGACTGAGCCGGAATCACAACAAGCTACTGAAAGAGCAAGATTGTTAGCTGAATCTGAAGACAATGATGAAGATACATCCATGCCGGAGACTAGTTTTGAAGGCAATAAGTCTTTGTCCGATTACAGTTTTGAAGAATGTCCACCTTATTTGAGTAGTTGCTGTGATGCAAAGAACAATGTCAGCAGTACAGAAATATTGTCTATCGAGTCATTATCAAAAAATGCTCAATCAAAACCTGCAAAAAAACAAAAGGGTAAAAAAGGATCAAAATCAAGTGCAATGCAAGGTCAGATGTCAATAAAGCAGTGGCTGAGTGGAGGGGCAACAAAGAGCCCTAACAGGAAAAAACAAGGATTGGAGAATGATCAGAACTACATGAATGCAAATTCTGTTGAAAATGATGATGCAGATAGAAAGCAAGTGGACGAAGAAGGGAGAAAAACTCTGGTTATCAAATGGAAAGGGAAAAAATTTATTGTTAAGAGAACAATACAAGCAAATAATGCCATCCAAGAAACTTTATCTGTAAAGCCTGCTAGTCCATTTAGAGTTAAGTGTATGAACCTTCATGAGGAAGCTTTGCCTGCACCAAATCCAGCAGCAAATGACAGTCCAGCCAGACGTACACGACAAGCACTCTCCGAGCTGAAAGAGTTTGACAAGAAATTGACTCCACAGTCGTCAAGAAAGATTCTTACAAACAACAAAGCAGCTGTAACAAAAGCTGTTGTGAATTTTCCTGACAAATTGTTGTCAAGTTCTCCATGTAACTCGCCAAAACGATCAGTTCAGTGTTCTCTCGACAATCAATTTAGCAATGTTGTTAAAAAATGTCTATATGATGCAGTCAAACCAGTCAAAAGTCTGTCCCCCAGCAAGCAGACAATCTCTAAAATTGTAGAACCCTCACAAAAGCAAGATGGAATTATTTTCCTCCCTGATCAGTCCACAATAACGAGCAGTAACATTGAGACTTCACCCACTGGTGACACCTATAGGTGTCTTATTGTTAACATTGCCAATGGAGAAGATTCTCAGAATAATAAAACTGATATGGAGCTGGATTCCCTAGAAACAGTTGATTTAGAGCTGTCGAAGCAGAGTTGTACGTCCAACAGTATCAGACCTGATGGCAACAATGATAGTGATACAGAGTCATGCTCTAGTGAGTCAACATTGTCGTACTGTAGTGAGTTTGTATTTGAGGCTTCTCTGGACGAGGTCTGTACAGATGATAGTGCTTTGATTGACACTCAATCTTATGTTGTGAAGTCGAATAGTGACAGTAGTGGCTTTCAGGAGCTCTCTCTTACAGTATCTGACTGTTAGTGGCTTCTATATCATTTTATTTTGGGGGGTAAATTTAAGATTTGATCATGGTGAATATTAAAAGTAGTATTTAATGACATATATTCAAGTAAATATGAAGTCTGTTTGTGTATTCTTTCCTTCAGTTACAAGTTTGTAACATAAATAAGAAATTAGTACAGGAAATACCCTGTACATGTAGAATGCTCAAGAATGATGAGGTTTTCAAATGTGAACAAAAGCTCGGCCATTTGAAATTTTTTGATCAATAAATGTGTTTGTACAATTCAAATTTTGATAATTCAGATATCATAAATAAGGAAAGTAAATTAAGAACCAAATGATAATCTACCTAAATCAGATTGCAACTGTAAAAACCAGATGGATTAGCTTATACTGGGGAAGATTAGAGGTACTTTTTTCTGACAATTAAAGGTACTTTTTTTCTAACAACTGTATTTAGTCAAAAGGTAGTCTTTTTGTAAAATGAAATAACATTGTGTTCAAACTATCAAGTGATTTCATACTTGCCAAGTCTCCCTATTTAAGAGGGAAACTCCCAATTTTTACCTTCATTTTTGACTTTTTATTTAAGTACATGTATTTCAAATCGTGTTTTAATGTCAAATCAAATTTATAATTTGCATGAAGCAACAGAAAGTATGTCATTTTAGACCAAATAGGGTGCATTGCAAGTACTTTTAGACAATATTTGATTAAAGTACATGGTATCTCCCTCATGAAAAGTTTGAAGTATGTGATTGGATTAAGAAAACTATCGACATGTGGATATATACAACGTACAAGGTATACATTTTTGTGCTTGCACATTTGTTTAATTTGCTAATTTTCGCTTACTAGACTTTTTCATCTTATTAACTTCTGTCAAATTGTACTGCAAAGAACTGTTTTTACCTTGAAATCTTATTGAATCAAATAGACATGGTGATTTTTACTGACATTTTTTGTAAATATGTAAGATAAATGTGAATAGAAATACTCTTCTGTATATATATCACGGCCTTGTTATTATGGTGCTTCAATATCAACACATAAACAACAATGTCATCTGTACAACAAAGAGTTATCTAGATGATCTCTTATTCATGCTGTTGCTTATATGAACAAAGTTTTTGTTTTTCTTTAATACAAGCATAAATTTCATGACTGATGAAATCATTACAATGAATCAGATCTCCTTTGACAAATTATTAAGTTAACAAAGATTTTTCCTCCAATTAAGTACAAAATTCGCTTTAATAATCTTTTTGTTTTATTTGCTTGTAAACTTGTAGAACTACATGTCAGACAAGATTGCTTCGTTTTCAATTCTTATTTATTGTAAATTATGCTATTAAAATTGGATGAATTATTGTTATCAACATTCAGAAAGATAAACTGTATTTATATTATTAAATTACCAGAAAGAAGCATAACAAAAAGAAATCCCTGACTTTATGAGAAATTGGTATAGGTTGCAATTGATAACAAATTGAAAGAAACAGAATACATGCATATATTTAGTCTCAATAGTAACTTAAGAAACATATGTCTTTTCAACTATGGTATATTTCATGCTTTCAGAATTTTTTTTAATGAAGAGTTAGTTTTAGTTCACTTGGACCAAAGGTCAAAGGTGGACTTTTCCTACACAACCATTGTCATTGACTTTCACATTTTCAACATTTCCAAATCTACAGGATCAATTTCAGGTAAACTTGGGTAAGAAGAATCCCTTGTGGAAAGGCGTTCAGATTTGTTCAAATGATTGGGTTTGGCCTCCAAGGGGCACTTCTAGGGGGCCACAAAGAGGAAAATTGAACAAATATTTTAATATCTTATGACAAACTAGAAGGTCTAAAGTTTAATGCAGTAGTAACCTTGGGTCATGGAGACCAAATTTGTTCAAGGCGTAGTTCTTGGGTAGAAAAAATTGGTAACAACATTTTTAGGTCAAATTTCAACACTCTTGGGGGGTATGAGGTACATTAACCTTTTAAACTTGGTAGGAATAAAACTGGGGGAAGTGGATTCAGATTAGTTGATATAATGAGTTTTTCCTACTATGAGGTCCCAATAGGGACAAAGATAGGCACAATTTCAAAAAATAAGTAACTTCTGTTGGGGTCAATGCCATTCTGTTCAACACTGGCATAATACATGTAATATGTTAATTTCCATTTTTTTACTCCTTTACAACCACTGGACTAATTTCACCAAACTTGGTAGGAGAAATCCTTCTGAGAAGGAGATGTAAAGAAGGCAACATTTAACAAAATTTCAAAAATCTTTAATTGAATTAACCAACCATCAAATAAAGTTATGGTTTTTCCAACCAGATTGATATTTATCAGACCCATTAGTCCTCTTTTTCAAAAAGATGAGGAAACAACCCTGTATTAAAATTGAAAACTACTAAATATACACAATTGATTATTTTATTCTATCTGCCCATTAGATCCAAGAGCATATCTTGTGTCCGAGAGATTTGTCCAAAAATATTTTTATTTCTATTTCTATTTCTAAAAATAGATCTCAACATAATTTATTGATTACCTATATACAGCCAGATTGGCTGAATAATTTGAGTACTTGAAATGTGTGTATTCTACAAAATCTTTTGTTTCACTGTTCATCATTCTCTTTTGCAAATTTTTTCCCTCTTGAAAGGATCATGTTTACTTTGTGATTTTGAAAAATGCTAGAAACTTTATTGATATAAATATTTCTGTTCTGTAAAAGTATATGTAAGTGTATTCAGAACTCTTCAGTTTTAAATACCATCAATTATGTTTTTTCTCTAAACATTTGTTTAACATGGTGCTTTTGTCATATTGAAGGGATCGTGGAAAGTGTATATGCTTTATCTACATTGTTTGTATACAGTGTTTATTGTTATTTGTTATGGCTTTGTTTTATTAATGGCTCAATGTATCAAATTTGTACTCAGATCTGAAAACAGATAATGTTTTGTATTAGAAATGCCTTAAATGCATAAATCTTGTTTAAAATTCCAGCTTTTACTAGTCAATTTTTATCATGCTCAGAGACATTTGCTATGAATTTTTTTAAAATAAAACATTTTTATTAATTTTGGGAACAGGAAAATTTGAAATTTAACAAATAGATTGTCATATTTGTTTTATGAAATTTTTAAAATTATTTTTACTGATTTTTACCATTTGGCTTAATTGGCTTAAACTTGATTTTATCGAAAGAAAAATATGAATGAACGAATAAAATGTCTGCTATACAATATATGATGTACTTGTTATTGAATTTTTAACAAGTTATAAATAATTGTATTACTCGAGGGTTAACTCTCTGTTTTAGTCTGTTAGTGTATTTATGTGTATATGCCTACATCTGCTCACCTTGTCCTTTTTCAATATTATGACACTCCCTTGATGTTTATGCACACACCATTTGGGCTATATTTTAACATACACCATATAGATTATAATTCATACACACACCATGAGGTTTAAAGTTTATACACACATCATTTTGGATTAAAATTGATACGCACAGAGTAAGGCTTCTACTTTATTCTCACACATTTAGGGTTGTATAAACATAATAGTTTACGATTATAGATTATACACACACCATAACACTGTTGCACTGGAACACATTCTTTCTTTCCTATCCCTAATGCTTTATTTTTCCATTCATATTGTCAATTCTCCTGTCCTACCACTAGAAGTCGGGTACCAAGAACTGGCTTGCCCCTCTTATTCTTTATATGTTTCTCAACTAAGTTTGAAGATTGGCGCCAGTCAGCTTCAAACAGGCTGTAAAGTACCATAACGCTGTTGCCAGGGCTAAACAAGAACAGTCATAGAAGTGTATCTACTGCCAGTTAAGATTTCTCCAACATTGTTGAAATCTGATATTATTACTGGTTGACTGGGTCACACTTGTGTTGGGCACCATGTTTTCTTAATGACTTGACCAGGGTCTTGTCGAAAGGGTTCAGACTGGTACCTGGCACTCCCCCCTCTGTGGTTAAAATCTGATATATTTACTTGTTAACTGTGCGTTACTGAGCTATTCTTGACTTGATGGTTGTAGATAGCTGTGGCTGTTCCTTGTCCTACATTTCTTCTACTGCTGTGTGGCTTTCCTTAAGCCTCCGTCACACTAGGGCTTACGATTGTGTAAGACTATCTGTGACCTAGAGGTGTTTATGATCAGAGAGGATCCTGACGATTACCTACGATTTTAGCTCAAAACTTTTGTTGCAGTCACATTATACGACAGCTCTTCATTGACTGCCACTGTCGCACGATTACAATACGACCACTAATGATCTTCGAGGATTACCTATGACTTGTGCGATTATTAGGGACTTGTTGTGACTTGTAATACGACCAACGTAAGATAACTTATGATTGTCGTATGACGAACGCACGACGAGTTTAAGACCTTCTATCATTCTCAAAGATCATCGTCGACTAGTATAAATAACATGCAACATGGTGAAATGGATTAGTTTCCTTTTGACAAACTGATTTACATACAATTGTAACATGTCGCAGTCAGGTCGGTGGTTATCGTGCAACTAGTCACGGATAGTCTCAAGTTATCGCAGATAAGTTACGCTTAATCTTACATAATCTATGGCATATGATCGTCGAAAAGTTGTCCAATTACTAAAGACTGTCAGTGACCAATTGCTGATCAAAGAATCGTGCAATTGTGAAAGACCTCTTTAAGATAAATTAAGATAACATATGATTGATTGCGACCAATTCAGTCGTAGCCCGGTTGTTTTGCATGCTCGACAACCTCTTTACAACTATTATCAGTCGTACGACTGCTAACGATTGTCCAAGACTGCCAGAGATTTTCAACTTGTTGCACGACTTCTTAAAGATTGTCCACAACTCTGTGGTCGCAGATAATCGTATCCTGTCGTAAGCCCTAGTGTGACTGGGGCTTTACCGATATAAGTTTTCTGGATTGTTGGCTTCATTGTCGCTGAATGGGTGACCTAGAAGACGGAAGAGGAAACTTGGTACACGTCCCTCCTCTATTGATAGACGACTCTCTTTACACCCATAGGGTTTATCTAATGTATGATTTGCTGTATATCTTTCATAATGGCCTTGTGGACGGTTATATAGCAGCATTGAAAACGTGATGCATGATTCTGCAGGTGTAGCTCTCATAGAGATGAATGAGTTGAAGCATAAAGGTCATTAGAAGATGGAATGTAGCTATCCTAGCTACAAGGGACTACATGGACCAGTGGATGGTAAGCAGAGAAGAAAATGTAATGCACATACCATCTCTCCTGGCCATCCTCTGTGAGGAGCCAGATTATCCTGTGGGACTATCACCAATGGATGTGTCTTCTATTTGTGTTTTTAGTCCATCTGAACCTAAGGTCCGAAGTGGACTTTTCTCATACAAATCCCATCGTAAAGTTTTTACATTTTCGACTTCTCCTAAACCCCTGGACCAATTTCATCCAAACTTGGTAGGAAGTATCCCTAGGGGAAGGGGATTCTGATTTGTTCAAATGAAGGGGTTGGGCCACTAGGGGGTCAAAAGGGGGAAATTGACAAATTTCAAAAATCTTCTTCTAATAAACTAGAAGGCCTAGAGCTTAATCTTTTGGTATGTAGCAACTTTCGGGCATGGAGAACCAAGTTTGTTCAAGGCGTGACCCTTTGACTTTCCTTGTCCAAAATTACTTGACCAATTTCATCCATACTTGGAAGATGTCATCCGTTTGGGAAGGGGGTTCAGGTTTGTTCAAATGACCGACTCAGTACCAAGGGAGGGTCACTTGGGGGCCCCAATGGGGAAAATTTGATAAAATTTCAAAAATCTTTTTATAGACTAAAAGACCTAGTGCTTCATGCTTTGGTTTATAGTAACTTGAGGTTAAGTAAACCAAATTTTTTCAAGCCATAACCCTACGGTCAAAAGTTTTTCAAATGCCAAAAATTTACATAAAATAGGCCTATTTAAATCAGATGGACATTAAGGCCCAATGGGCCTCTTGTTTAAATATTTTTTACCATATCGTATTTAAATTTGCTTATTATATTATAACTCTGACTTTTCTATAATGAAATTGACATTTATAATGTAATAAAATGGGAAGAGTCACAGACCAGACATTTAATGTCCAACAAACATCAGACAGACAGATAACTGAGAAAAGACAAGACATCGTAGGATTATAAGTTAACATAGAACAACAGATAAGTGAACATAGAACAGACAATTTAACATAGAACAGATAATTTTGACGTAGAACAGATAAGTTGACATAGAACAGATAAGTTGACATAGAACAGACAAGTTGACATAGAACAGATAAGTTAACATAGAACAGATGAGTTAACATAGAACAGACAAGTTGACATAGAACAGACAAGTTGACGTAGAACAGATAAGTTAACATAGAACAGATAAGTTGACATAGAACAGATAAGTTAACATAGAACAGATAAGTTGACGTAGAACAGACAAGTTAACATAGAACAGATAAGTTAACATGGAACAGATAAGTTAACATAGAACAGATAAGTCGACATACAACAGATAACTTGACGTAGAACAGACAAGTTGACATAGAACAGACAAGTTGACATAGAACAGATAAGTTGACGTAGAACAGACAAGTTGACATAGAACAGATAAGTTGACGTAGAACAGATAAGTTAACATAGAACAGATAAGTTGATGAAGAACAGATAAGTTGACGTAGAACAGATAAGTTAACATAGAACAGATAAGTTGACGTAGAAAAGACAAGTTAACATAGAACAGATAAGTTAACATGGAACAGATAAGTTGACATAGAACAGATAAGTTGACATACAACAGATAAGTTGACGTAGAACAGATAAGTTAACATAGAACAGATAAGTTGATGAAGAACAGATAAGTTGACATACAACAGATAAGTTGACATAGAACAGATAAGTTGACATAGAACAGACAAGTTGACATACAACAGACAAGTTGACGTAGAACAGACAAGTTAACATAGAACAGATAAGTTGACATACAACAGATAAGTTGACGTAGAACAGATAAGTTGACTTACAACAGACAAGTTGACATACAACAGATAAGTTAACATAGAACAGATAAGTTGACATAGAACAGATAAGTTGACGTAGAACAGATAAGTTGACATACAACAGATAAGTTAACATACAACAGATAAGTTAACATTGAACAGATAAGTTGACATAGAACAGATAAGTTGACATAGAACAGAGAAGTTGACATAGAACAGATAAGTTGACATAGAACAGACAAGTTGACATAGAACAGACAAGTTGACATCGAACAGAAAAGTTGACGTAGAACAGATAAGTTAACATAGAACAGATAAGTTAACATAGAACAGATAAGTTGACATAGAACAGATAAGTAACCATAGGACAGACAAGTTACCATAGGACAGACAAGTTGACATAGAACAGATTAGTTAACATAGAACAGATAAGTTGACATAGAACAGATAAGTTGACATGGAACAGATAAGTTGACATAGAACAGACAAGTTGACATAGAACAGATAAGTTAACATAAAACAGATAAGTTGACGTAGAACAGACAAGTTAACATAGAACAGACAAGTTGACATAGAACAGACAAGTTGACATAGAACAGATAAGTTGACGTAGAACAGAAAAGTTATCATAGGACAGACAAGTAACCATAGGACAGACAAGTTACCATAGGACAGACAAGTTACTATAGGACAGACAAGTTAACATAGGACAGAAAAGTTGACATAGGACAGATAAGTTAACATACAACAGACAAGTTACCATAGGACAGACAAGTTACCATAGGACAGACAAGTTACCATAGAACAGACAAGTAACCATAGGACAGACAAGACAAGTTACCATAGGACAGACAAGTTACCATAGGACAGTCAAGTTACCATAGGACAGACAAGTTACCATAGGACAGACAAGTTACCATAGGATGAAAAATCAAAAAATTATATACTGAGCAAATTTGAATAGTAAAGAAAAACCATTGTTTTAGAATTGCCATATTTTAGTATCAGTTTGTTGTTAGAATTTTAATGCTTATAACCAAAGGTAAAAAAATATATATTTTATACATGTTTACACAACTGTACACTTTATTTCCTTATATAAAATCATTGCATTCATCAGTGTTTTGTTGTTTTATATGCCCATATAGAGATTTAACATGTTATTTTATAAAGTTGGTGGGCCGATGGGCACACAGTTTCCTCTCAAAGTCTGGAGTAATTAACTTCAAATTTCACAAGGTTGATTAATTTCAATGAAAAATCAGAGATGTTCAAAATTCACTATTATCTGACTTTAATTAATGGAATTATGGCCCCTGGTACATTTTTGCTTTTAAAATTGACAACAGTTTTTTTCAAATTGCTAATTTCAACAGTCATTTTTTTTAACATTGTAATGGCTAATTTGAGTCATGTTGTGTGGTCAAGGACAAAGGATTGACTTTGTGAAAACACTGTTTCCACTCAATAATATCTGGAGTAATTATTTACTGATTACCTTCAAACTTTATAAAAAGTTGATTCCCATGAATTATGAGACAAGTTTAATATATATATCTACTTTTATTAGTCTGTTATTGAGTTGTGTCCCCTTAGTTATAGGAAAACATCATTTCAAGTAATTATTAACATTAAACTTTCTAGACAAGTTCAAAATGCAATATTACCGACTGTAATTAATGGACAGTAAGCGCAGACAAAGCCTATGATTACTATTTAGTAATTACTTTGGTTACACCATTTTGTGAGGTCCCTTTGATACAGACACAATTTCTGCTCAATGTTTATAGTAATTATTAACTTAAGAATTCATGAAAGGTAAATTACCATAAAAGCTCTAATACATTCGATAACCACTATTGTCTAACCATAAAAATTACTTGATACAAAACAAGAGGCCCATGGGGCCTTAACGTCCATCTGGATTAGCATTTGAATACTTTTGACCCTAGGGTCACGCCTTGAACAAAGTTGGTTCTCC
>JAUMGZ010169502.1:0-27202 GCA_032359645.1 Pododesmus macrochisma | reverse complement strand
GTGGTTAAACCGGTTAATGAGGCCTCAACCTTCCCACTTCCCGCATGAGACTAGAAGTCTTAAGTACAAACATACAACAAATATACCAAATACCAAATTTGAACAAAATGGGACAATATTAAAATTTCGACCAATCAGAGACCATCACCGCCATCTTTGTTATCAGATGCACAAAAATCCTACGCGATTAAGTTCACAAATGTCGTGATACATCTGTATACCAAATTTAAACGAAATCAGACAACGTTGAAATTTCGACCAATCAGAACCCATGACCGCCATCTTGGTTATCAAATCCAAAAACGTTATACGCGATAACGTTCGCAGTGCCCTAATGCATCTGTATACATTTGTACCACATTTTAACGATATCGGACAATGTTGAAATTTCGACCAATTAGAAAGCAGCTGTATTTGGTCACGTGATATGCAAATGAGATACTAAAAAAGATTCAATGCTCATCTTCGAAGTATAATGAACACTGTGTGCAAGTTTCATGTCGATCGAGGCGATAGTCTATGAGATTTCCCTGAAGGTTAATGCCAATATGAAATTCAAAATGGCCGCCAATCGTATATTTCTCGACGGAAATAAATGTGTGCACTATCTCAATACCATATTTAAAGTGTATTCCATATTTCAGGAAGATAGCTTCAACGGTTTTTTTTTCAAAATCAGTGTCCACAGCTTTCTTTTAAGGTGAATGCCAATATGAAATTCAAAATTTCCCCCAATCGTATTTTTTTCGGCGGAAATAAAAATTCTTTAACGTGCATTATCTCAATACCAAACTTAAAGGGTTAGCAAAGTTTCAGAAATACAGCTTCAATAGTTTTTTCAGAATCTTTGTCCACACTTCATTCATGGACGGACGGACAGACGAGGTGCAAACCTTCAGTCCCTCCCAGTTTCACCGGAACACGGAACTAGGGGCAACGAATAACAAACATTTGAAAATTTGAAAATAAACCTTCTTATCATTAGATAATGATTCAAAAAGCACATAATACATGAACGGTCGTAAAAATACAAAACAAGACTTGATAAAATTGAGTAAACAACAGCCGTGACAAATAGGATCAGATGGACAGTGATATTATTATATTAACATCATGTCAAGATGTATTAAGTGTGTAGAAAACATATAGGCAACCATTACATCTTACTGCAAGAGCTGAAAGTTAAATGAAAGAAGATGTTTATGAAAAAGGAAAGTGTAAAACTAGTATGATGAAGTGTAAAGGGGTAAGCCGACGGCTCCTCATCCTCGGTACCCCTAATATTGTCTGAGGAAAATAAAATATTGGGGAAAAAATACATATCAATTTATTGAAAATAAAAAAATTTCTGATTGACATGACCGGTCATTTAATGTTTCTTGTACTAACATCTATATACATAACTTAATTACAATGGGTGATTAAATGCATCAAACCTTGACAAAGCAAGAACCAAAATGTCTTATAGAAAACCGACACTAGCCTAATGCGTTAGAGTTTGGATCACAGATATCCATTATCATTGCCAAGCCATCCAACAAAGTCTGCCAAGATAATCAATCTTACAAAGTGTTGTAGCTGGCTTGCGTTGTTTTTATTTTTTATTTCCATTGTTACACTGATTCGTTAGATGTTATTATTGTTACTTTAAATAGTTTCTTCTACTTGATGTAACTCATTCTTCATTTTTGTAAACTTTGAACCTGAGACTGAGAGTGAAACAGATAATCAATCAACTATCTACTATATATATATATATAACTTCTGTTAAACTCGTCATCATTCACAGTAATCGATACAAAAACTTGCATGATAATTTAATACTGCTTTCATTTAATGTAGATTACTTTCTCCATCATATGTCGATACTAAAAAGGGATAACTATAAAGACAAGTGAATGAAGTCTGTTTTATGCGTTGTATAATAAACCTGCATATACATATACAATCAACACATTGCCACTAACCGTTTCATAGATCTATTAAATAGTCATCATGGCTCCCACTCAAATAGTGTTGGGTATTATTTTAAAGTCTCAAACTAAAATTTCTCAACTAAGTTGGATGTGGAAATAATTCAACATAAAACAACATAAAAGGTAAATTTTAATGGAGCTAATCTCCACATCAAGACACCTTTAGTAAAAGAAAAAAGGATTATAGGTCAATCTAAAATTTATATGCGAAATAAGCCAAACATTGCAGCATACAAAATTGAAATACCAATGTTCATTGTTGTTGTTGTTGTTGTTTTGATAGATACGATCATTAATTATTACAGCCAATTGCCTAATGACAAGCTGTCTGTGTTTAAAAGTTTAATATATCTCCTGCGATAACCTCTTAAAAATAGTATGAGTGGAATCGAGAGACATTAACTAACCAACAAAAGTCACATCAAATATTTCAGAGTGAAAGGAAATTAATTAACGCCACAACAATCCTTAAGACTAGTAATCATAGCGGACCGACTTGGAACCAATACTCTGTCTGAAAGAGCTTCATTCCGGATTCCAAGTCAAGCTATTAACGCTCATCAATGGACGCTCAAGAGAATGTTTCTTTATAATTATACACCAGGGGTGTCTCACACAGAGTATTGGCTCTTTCCTCTAATAAATATCATATTTGTTGGAGTCATGTTTCAGATTGCATTTTGCATTTAGAATAGACAAGACCGCCACAATTCAAAGCTACGACGGCAAATTGAGGTAGAAAATCCCGATGTTGATGAGAAATGAGACGCAACTCTAAACTATGAGACCATTGCCATGGATAAATCAAATGAAAATGGAGACGTTCACTTAAAATATAAATATCAAATTAACCAGGAATCATCATTAATATATTTATGTCCCAGTATATGTTCGATATGTTGCACCTCGCATCACTATACTGCAGTCTGTACCAACAACAAAGGTCAGATATACAGTATGTATGAGTGATGCTGCTCAATACTCAAGACTCAGCAATGAAACATTCACCACCAATTAACACCCTTGTAAAAGCGGAATGGACACAATTATAAAAGGCTGTGGATACAACGTACGGTTTAAACCACATAAACAGTCTAAAATTGTCAAGTTCATTATAATTATGTTTGCACACATTGGTCAAACTACGACTTTTAGAACTCATTCCTCTGTACAGTTGTTACGGACAAACAGGTCGATCAAATCAGTTGTTACGGACAAACAGGTCGATCAATCAGTTGTTACGGACAAACAAGTCGATCAATCAGTTGTTACGGACAAACAAGTCGATCAATCAGGTGTTACGGACAAACAAGTCGATCAATCTTAACGACAAATCAGTAAAATCAAATGACTCAAATATTAAACATATGTTTACAAGACAATAATTCATGAAATCTATAACGTATGTACGTATGTGCATAAACATTTAAGGAGCATATTTGTATAATCTCTCTGAAAAAAACCTCCTGTCACCAGATGAGATTACTGTAACGCTTGTGAAATTATTGATTGGATAATGTTTTAGTAGTTTCTGTTGATATCTGTATCAAATCGCTTTGCCTTATTACACTAATTGGTGAAACGTCTTAGTACACTATAGACAAGGTTGTGAAATACCAAATTGATAAGGAAACATCACGGTGGACGACACATTTGCTGCAGGAAACGCTCACCACTTCGCGGGCACCTTGTTGTTTCGCTTTTAGGCTTACTAGAAAATCCTTATGTTTCATTTGTAGTAAGATAATTGTTAGTGTATGTCTTTTCGCGTCTATAGTTTTCTTTTCTTTTTGACTACCTCAATGGACAAGTGCAATTTGTATTGGCAGCATGTAATTGTAGAAATATTTATACTGATGTTCATTATAATCAATTGGACACCGCAAACTAATCACAATATGTTCAATTTACCTTATTTCGGTATCCTAATAAGACAGTGTATTACTAATCATCGGTTACTGCCGGTATTATGTAACGCTTATTGGTCAACATTGAGAGAATTGACACTGCCTGATCTAGATACATGTTCAACATATTGATACATTATTTTGAACATCGACATAGTTTTTTCTACAATATCTCAGACGTCAATAGATTATCAAATCAGAACTTAGAATGGAATTTCAGGAGATACATTTCTGTTGGCCTCAATGTTTGTTTGTTTGTTTGTTTGTTTGTTTAATTAGGGCTAAACGTCACGGCCAGAATCTTTCACCGATATTGTGACAAAACACCAAAGAAGAAAAACCAAAAGATAGGACAGGAAGAGAAGCGGCGACAGGAAAGGGAAACAAAAGTAATAGAGATAGTTCAGAAAGAAGGATGAGAATACAAAAAATGCAACCTGAATCGTGCCTCCGATAAATGTGATATTTATAAGAGGAAGGAACCAAAACTCTGTGTGAATTACCCCGTCGCGAACCCCAGCAGCCCACGCAACGGCGTTTCACCCTACTCTTATATCGAACTTTACATTGGGATTTTTATCGGGCCTCAAGGACCGAATCTTTAAGTCGTGATGACAACTGTAAAACGTCTCAATAAGAATACAATCAGAGGTCTATGTAATGTAAATCCTGACTTCCTAAGAAACTTTTATTTCTTTTATTTTATTAAATAAGCTGTGAATTATACGGTTAGGAAGACTGACATCTGAATGATATGGACTAAGGAAACACCGATATCCATCAATTGCAATTTAAGCACATAAATGTAAACCATAGTTATATTCCAGGTAAGTTATCATCAATTTACCACAAAGGCCGTTCATACAACAAATTAAATTGTATAGTTTAGACGTTTAGGAGAATCCAACCCTTTCTATTATACATGTGACGGTGGATCCCTCCTAGAGAACTATTTAAAAAAATTGACACTTATTGTTTAAAATAATGTCAAAATTAACATGCCGCCCATAATACAGAAACGCTCTTAAGCATATTAACTTGAATTGAGTGGACGACAAATATGTCATATTATATAGGACAAACGGGGGATATTCCATTTCAGTCTTTGAAAAAAATACAAATTTTCGATTTGAAAAATATCATCTATGTGAAATTCACATAATGACCTGACCAAGATAAACAAACATATTTTAACACTTTTTCATTCGTGTCGATTTTAGGCAGCTGTAATATCGGGTTCCTTGGGACAGGTAACGATCTCTTAGATTAATCAGATTATTAATCAGAGACAAGATATTACTATGTAGCAAACAGTAGTTTTATAGACCGTATCAAAATTTTCCTTTTCGAACCGAGTAGTCTTTGTATAAATTCCGCCAATATGAATAAACAAATGCTTCAGCTAGACGAGGAACACAGCATGTGTCCTTTGGCATTTCATTTATCTCCTCGTACATCTGATTGCAGAAATTCCATAAAATTTCCTGTCGATAAGGAAATCAAGTATTCTTACCACATGGTCTTCGGTGGATTTCTGGTTAGAGGCCGAAACGGTTTGACAAACGTGCCTTTTACCAATCAATATGTAATGTGTACATGCGACTGTCCTATTGACTCATACTAACACGATATACAAGGTATTTTCATCACAGTTTTACAGTGTTGTTTATTATATTGTTGTTGCAATAACTGGATAAACTAAATGTTTCTTTGTTTTACTATGGAAAGGATTGCTATATACTGTAATGACACGGAAACATCGCGGTAAGCGACACACGTGTAGCAGAAAATTCATACTCAATCGCGAACACCTAGTTTCGCTTCTAGCTTTTTTAATAGAAGTTCGCGATGTTTCCTTTTCAGTTAAAAATTGTATTTTTGGTTTTTATTCATGTTTTTCTTTTGTTCCCAAGGTCCATGGACTTGCGGGATTTTTTAATATTATCTTGATTTTTTGTATTTTCTACTTTAAATGTAAACAGTATTTTGATTTAAGACTTGATATGCTCTTTAAAATATTGTGATAGAGTTTATCTCCTATCAAAACCTCTACAATTTTATGAAACCTATATTGATCATTTAAATATGTAAATCAACTTACAGACTATAAATAGATGAACAAAATGTCCATCACAACTATTTAAGACAATTATATATACAGAATCTGTACATGGTAACTATTAGTCCTTGTTAATATTGTAACTAATAATGCACAATGATCATGGAACACTCACAAAAATTTGACTAGGAAATACATTTGCTCAAAGTTTATGTATCTCGTAAGCACATACGAACGAAATTGAAAGTCCAATAAATTGTAGTCATTTTATATATAGGAATCGCTTATAGGAAAGGAACAATATATAACAGTGCATGTGGCATATATCCGCTGATTGACACGCGTCTCGTCGACAGTGTATAATTTCCACACAGCCACAGACGTGCTCAAAATAAAATAACGTCCTTGTAATGAAGACTATATCTGCCATTTACACTATCACATAGTTTAGAACATGGCTCATCATTAAGACACTTTTCCTATGGCTACAGATGTAGCGTATATATTTTCCATTCCCTTGAAAGAGAGAAATCCGAACGGGACAACGATATCAGAAGTATGATAACGACAACACGTTATGTATGAATAAATGAACGACTATTACGTTGAACATAAATATTGTAAAGTAAATACTCTGTGCATGACAATAAAATACGTTGCACACAAATATGTTAAACAGAATGAGTCGATTCATCAGAAAGAACAACATTGACACACCAATCATAGCCGCATAAAACAATTAAGCACCGGAGTAAAAATAAAATAAAATTGACGTCACAACAATCCTCAAGAATAGTAATCCATACGGACCGACTTATGACGGTCACCAAGCTCGAAACTAGGCGTTTTAAGTATAGACATACATCTTGTAATATGATAATTTAATATCAGGAACTAGCCTGCCCGATATATGGACTTTCAACTGCAGCTTTCTTTTGAGTCTCAGTAGTACTGTAAGATGTGCATTGACAAAATCTTTGCCAATAAGAAGCACCATATGGACCCTATTTAGGCATGTTGTCCGTCTAACAATAAGAGGATCATAGACAAAGTAGTAAATACGTAAGACCAAGAAATATTCAAAAGCCGTAAGTCCATGGACATGGCAAAAACAAGGAAACTTGGGACACACACAGAAAAAAGAACCCAAATATACATCAACTAAATGTATTAAGTAAAAACGAAAACATCACGAACTTCTATTAAATACAAGTTGCTAGAAGCAAAACAAGGTGTTCCGCGATAAGGTAAGCGTTTCCTGCTGCACATGTGTCACCCGCCGCGATGCCTCCGTGTCTGTCCGGTGTATGGCAACCATATTCACTGTTTTAAAAGGATATGTCACCATCAGAATATGTCATTTATATCGTGACTAAAGATAGACAAGATTATGTTACAGAAAAATGAGCTATGCTCAAAAATGTTAAGAAAAGACAAACACGTTGTGAATGAATATGTTAAAAACCAGTATGAAGAAAGACACTTATGTTATACAAGACTAACGCAATGATATATGAATATAAATATTACGAATGCCATATGCTGTGCCCGAATACGTTTTGAGAAATAACGTAAATTTGTTTTGTACATCTCAGGATGTGCGGCATGTGACACATCTGTAGCAGGAAACGCTTACCGTATCGCGAGCATCTGGTTTCGCTTCTAGTTTTTTAATAGAAGTTCGTGATGATTCCATTTTATATTGTTTGCCAATGTCCATGGACTTACGACCAATTTACTATTACCTTAAACAGACCCGCAAATCCTGAGTAGAACTTGACAAAGGTCTTAGTCAATCAGAAGCCATTACAGCAATATTGGATTCAATGGTTTCTAAAAAGAGGCGAAAAGGTACCAGGCCGTCGGAGGCCATATCGGACATATCGCATCGAGTTCAGCTAATCCAAACAATATTTTGAATGGTGACTTTTAAAGGTACATCTACATTTAATTTTCGTGAAAAAACGAAAGGAGGTTTTCGACGAAAAGTTATAAGGTGTCAGCAAATCAGAAGACATGGTTATTATATTTGACAGAATTAGGCAACATCTAGGACAGTTTTGATATGGTGTCATGTTAGGAACATTTACATCAAAGTTCATTAAAAATCCGACCAATGATTAGGGACAAAGGACATTATTAACCCATCAGAAGTTATGATAGCCATATCGGATGGAGTACGTGAATATAAGGCGCAGATCTGAGTGGAGACCATGCAAGGAACATTAACATCAAATTTCGTGAAAATCTGATCAATTGTTTAAAAGCCATATTATGGTTGCATGCTCACCTAAATTGTTGACCATTGTTTTATATTATTTTAGGGATGTAGTTTTTGTCCTGTATTTACATCATAATCTCTATTTTTGGCTTCCTAGCTTTAAATGTTCTAGGTTTGGTCTATTTTTATTATAATTCTCCCTTCAATTCGTAGCTCGGCTTTGAGTACCGAGCGATATCCTCCCACTCATTGGGTTAGTTTGACGTCATTTTTATTTCCCGTTTCAGTCGGCACTTTCAATCTGAAGGTGATTTTAGAGTAGGCTATTGTTTGATAGTCAGTAGAATTTGTTCTGTTGGTCCTGTCTCTTCTTGTTTCACAAGAGGTCCAAAAGGTCCAATGGAATATTAGAAGCCATCACTGCCATATAAGACAGGATGAAGTTTTTTTTATTGCATTTAATTTATTCTTGCCTGAATCCTTTGTTTAGTTAGAATCATTATCTATCTGTTACTGATGATTGGCTTATTGAGCCACGGTAGTGTGACTGTCTATCTGTTACTGATGGTTGACTTATTTTGAGCCACTGTAGTGTGACTAGAAGCACCCACACGTTACCGTACACGTAGTGCGTTTAATAATACAATACCTCCATCCAGCTGTGTTGGTCATTAATGTAGTTTAAAACACATTAAATTACCTTTGAGCTCTCTGACAATGGCATTTTAATTCAATCTACTGGCATTTGTCAATGCATTATCGATTCCATTGCGCAACAGTTATTCTTTCAATACTTTCATTCTGGTAAATATATAGTTTGGAAACACAAATATGAACATAAGAGGCCTATTGGGAATTAGTCTCCATCTTGTTTCAACAGCTCTATACATTTTGTATTTCAACCTAATAATATTGCATAAATAATTAATGATTATATGATATGTCTTGTAATGGAATTTAGTATTCATGTGAGTTGACCTTTGTCAAAATGTGCAATCTACCTGGACACCAGAAACACTCCCGCATATTTGCTCCTTCCTCTTATAAATATCATATTTATCGGAGGCATGTTTCAGATTGCATTTTTGTATTTGTATCCTAACCATTCTTAATACACGCATTACGCTACATATGCAAGCATTAAATTATACGAGTCCGTTTAATCCGGATAAACTTGTTTATACTGTTGTCAGATTTTCCCGATATGTGTCCTTTTGCATTGTCCCTTGGTGAATGAGACTTTTAATTTGAGCAAAACATAGTTCTGTTTCTAGGATACATCCAGCAAAATAATGTTGATTTCACCTGGAAGTTTAGGAGTAGCTGACTGTTTAAAGTTAGCATGTTTCTAATCTTAAACTATTTTCGATCTCAGGGTCATGCCTTACACAACATTGTTTTTCAGTTTCCTCTCCTGCGTCTGCAATCTTTTCGCGGCAACGAGGATTGAGTATGTAGATGACTGTGAACACTATGCTGACTTGAGCTTCTGTTCCTATATAGGTCTTCTAAGTCTAAAAAAAGGTAGATGCCAGGAAAAGATTGGCAGGCCCTTCGAGTTCTGAGGGAACGCTAAACTGGCGGTCCCGTTTCCTCACCATACCCGTTCATATGACTGCTTCTCTTCATATCCTATCACTATGGTTTTCCCTTTTGTCTTATTTCGTCGCTTTTTTTTCTGAAGAATTGTTGATGCGACATGAAAACTAATAAAACAAACAAACAAGCAATCAGCATTTCCGTGCCTGTATGACAATATACAGACATTGACCCAAATCCTTTTAGTTATTAGGAAAAAACGAATTTTGATTTTGGTCAAAATTTCCCCGGGTTAGATCTCAATAAGGGTACATCATGGTGGAATTCTGTCAATGAATAAACCTAAACCCCCTTCCCAAGCTATGCTCCAATCAAAGAATGATTGACAATTACGTAATGGTGTTGAAGGGAAGGAGAAATTGGGAAATCATACATAGACTACCTTTATCAATAACAGTAATGTAAACGTACTTTTATCATATGATTATAGTGTTATTCAATTGCATAAAGCCATTACATAATTTATATGATGTGCAACACGTTACATATAACATAAAGCTGTTTTGATTGGCTGCATGGCACACACCATTCTGTTCTGATTGGCTTTGAGTTAATTATGTTGTCACTTTACAATGGTATGACGTCATAATTCATTGTTTTGGGAAGGCATTTCAGTGCTAATTTTCACACATTTTAAAGTATTTTTATGACAAAATCAAAAAGAACGCTTTTAATTTGAGTCATATGATCAAAAGAATCTGAAATTCGTTTCCATTGCATATGAGATTTATAAAACTCGTCATGACTCGTTTCATAAACCCTATATGAAATGGAAACACATTACAGATCCTCTATATATTAGCGCAGTCATATTTTAGCGCTACGTACAGCCTATGTAATACATTATTGCGCAACCATAAATTAGCTTACGTAAGCCTAAATTTATGTTTTAAATCTAGATGTTAAATTTTAGCAGTACATGAATTAGTACTTTTTTAGTGTCAGCGCGAAAAACACGAATACCGCTTAAATGATTGCTATGTTCCTCTTGAAAACATCCAATTAGTACTCATTATGTTTGGAACGCAATTAAGTTGTAAATATTTCACATATTTTGCTTCACTATTCGTAATGAGTCGATTTTTAATTTAATCATACAGATTTCCCCCAGGTTGCTTTAAACGTGTATTGGAGGTTTATTAATTCAAAGGGTAACAAATAACCTCCCACGGGTAACAGAGCAAGCAGGTTAACCCTTTATGTTTACAACACGTTGATTCTAGAGGAGTAATTAGTGTATCGTTGATTGAACTCTACAAATAATTGTGTTTGTACTACAAAAGCAAACAATAAATAACCAAAAAAAATATTGGTAATCCAGCACAGAGTACACAGTAAAATATATAAACTGAAATTGAAAGATTTTATAAGAGGTTGAAATCTTAAAACCACGTGAACAATTTGTTGATAACAAACAATACATTCAATCAAATTAAAACACACACACACAAACACACACACACACACATGTAAATATCAAATGATCCCTGGAGGAAATGAGTAGGATATCTTAAAAGTGATACCCTCTAAACAGGTCACAATGTCAGGATATACTGAACACCTGCAGAGATGAATGTCAGTGTAAAAGATATAATAGTTACTGTGAGCGACGTTTATTGCACGTGTACAAAATGCACACATAATATATTCAGGGTACGGGTTTCCTCTCATTGTACTGATTCGGCAGTATTGTTCATATTCCAGTTTTTTATCTTATGAATTAAAAATATATATGAAAACATCTTTGTCGGGGCAAAACGATTATAAATTTGAGGCTAGAATTGGTGAATTTTTATATTTGAATAGAAAATCATTGGAGAGGAAAGTTGAACATAAAAATACTGGAAAAAAGATATGATGATTTGAATGTATAATTGCAGACAAAAGAGTTTAAACTTTAAACTTTATTTATTTTACAACGATTGAAATACAAGTTATTACAGCTTATGTCGAAATTTCTCTTGTTGGCACGGATGGTAGCGCGAGTGGATACTTTCTGTGGGAAGAAACCGGAGTGCCCGGAGGAAACCAACGTGTTCAGGTTGGCGATCCCGTACCATCCCACTTGCGACACCGCGTATCGAACCCGGGTCTCATTGGTGAGAAGCGAGCGTCTTAACCACCCAAGAGTTTGGGAGCATCCAATTGATCAAAGCAAGGGAGTGCATGTGATGAGCTAAATATATCAGCCCGTGTGAAAGTTTGTAAGAATCGACTTCTTGTTACGCAGGGGGGAGGTTTGTAAGAAGCCGACTGTGTTATAACGAAGGGGGGGGGGCGCTTGTGAGAAGCAGCCTAAAAACTGCAAATAGAAGTTGCCAGGAGTTGAATATATAAACACAGGGCAGTTTCTAAGAATCAAGGTTATATACGTAAGGGAACATTAGTGATAATGCAGAGTTTTAGAGGAGCATAATGTATGAGCTGTAGTAGAGTAAAGCGCGGGAATAGACAAAGACGTGACGCCATGTGCAACAAAGACCATCCTACCCCCCCCCCGCCATTGTTTGATTAGTCCAAATGTGTTGACTCTGTTGCACTATAGAAGACTCCTGTTAAAATCAAGCATCGCTACACTGAAACTCAAAATTTGACGAGGGGGAGTATGTGAGGAGCTGAATGTATCAGCACAGAGGAGAGCTTTTTAGCTAAAGTTAATTGATAACATTTGTATTCAGTTATTGATAAAATGTGCCATTAGTCTACGTACAGGTACAGTTCATCAAATAATCTAGTGATTGGTATATTTGTCGTTTATTCCGTGGGTTGGTATTAATTACACTTATGCTAGATACAATGCCTATAATACAAAGGTTAGTATCTGCATGAAGGGCAATACGAGGCATTCACGAGTAGCAGTGAATGCATATCAAACAATTATCAGTATGTTATTCCGCATTAACTAAGTCAACCATTATATGTTAGTACCCCGGTGTTCAGACAGCATCAAATTACCAGTATAGTTATTTACATATATTCTTCATTCGGTATTGCACATAAAACTAATAACCGCATCGTAGCAAGAAATTTATGTGATGTGTAAATTACCGTTATTGTATGTAAGCTTGTTATAATCTTTGTTGATACTAGGAGGAGACGTGATTTGTAGTCAAAGTTTGGTTGACAATGCCTGTAAGTATATCACCCAAAGTAAACCGTACAATATGCTTGTCAATAAATGGTGATAATACTTTTACGTGTAATAAGTAGTGTATACTCTTCATTTAAAATCGGTTCCTATTATTCTCATTGACGCTATAAAGTAGTAAATCGAAAAACAAAGGCGATATTCTAAAGCCGAAAGTCCATGGACATTGGCTATATCAATGACACAATGGAACGTGTATATGGTATCTGCATCGAAAATTGTTTAAATAAAACCTCATAAAGTGTTACGAGTAAAGATGAAGACTAGATAACAATTCACTGAATATATATATACTGCCCCAAAAACTATGGACATTTCAATAAATATAACAAAGAATTGCTTGTTTCGACTTGATTGCATATTAATTCTAGAAAATCGTCACTCTTAAACCATATATTTTATATTTATCAACCTAAAGGTATGTTTTATAGGGTTCAGAAATCATATACCCAGAATCTATTTTATGACCGTTTTGCTCATATATGCAAAGTTATATTATGATTATTATTACCGACACATTAAACGCGAGTATTTTAGTTTTCCTGCTGTCATCTATATTAAGACATTGAAGCTGCTACATAAAATGTTAATTGTCGAATATTTCAAACTACTATTCACACAGATTACAAGTATAAAACTATAGCTTTCAAATATTGGAAAGTCTTCAACTCTAGTGTTTTGTTGCCATAAACTCTGCACAAGATATGGGATCTATTGAGAGTTGCTGTTACGGAATACCTTACACATATTTAAACCTATTCGAGCTCTAAGACACGCCTAGAACAAACTTGAATTTGAATACACCAGTAGCGTGTTTACTGGAGAAGAGTATGACAATTTTACGATTTTACAAATGAAATTCTCTACATTCTTATTTACAGGATTCAATAGTAAAATTAATTTGCGAATTCAATCTGGTGGTGACTTTTTGCAGTGGCTTTTGTTTGTTTGTCTTTTTTTTCTACGTGTATTGATCTTATTTTTTCTAGTTTTTTTTCAACTGTAACAAGGTGGCGGCTTCAACTGTAACAAGGTGGCGGCTTCAACTGTAACAAGGTGGCGTCTAAGGCCTTCTACTCATCCTGATTTGTTTTCATCAACACGCAGTTGCTCTGTCATTTGTTGTTAAGAAAATCATAGTATAGTTAAGTATATTTTGTAAATCTTTCAACACATCCAACCCAGAAGTATTCTTTGCGAAAACGGATTGGATAGAAAACGGTTGGCTGCACCGGGAAATTTGATTTATTTGTCTTATCAAAGTAATACAAGACCAAATTCATATACATCCAAAACGTAAACATCATTTCAATGAAAGGGGATAAAAGCAAAATTGAGACAACGAGGACATAAACCGTAGACATAGACATGGAAGTGTCTAGGTGGGCACTGCAAATTGCGCTAATGTAAATTTAACAAATACGACATTTCTCCTCAAACGTAAACAACAACATAAAATAAAAATGGCGTATATGAAATATTGGAATGCAACGTCATGGTTCTGCTTTTTTTTAAGTCATTGTTGAATGTCCATATCCCTCGCACCTAATTGATTCCTAACACATATAAATTCAAATCAACGCATCCGTATTAACATGTATACTTTAGATTAACATACTTGGCTTTCGGACTGCACTTTCAGATTACAAAAACCAGAAGAAAATCATAGAAGTGTTTTAACATTATAAAAAATGCAATTTATACAGTTTGGTTTTCTCGCAGTTATTTTTTTTTTTAACTTTTATCTTATGAATGGAGTTCTCAATATAAGATTAAATGACAGAATGGCAATCAAGCGTTAATGTCGTCGGCAATGTTTTTTAATCTAGATATGTTGCCATGGCAACGATTATACCCCTATTGATGACAATAGTAAATCATGTATTAGCAAGTGTTAATGCCTTTATCATAATGCATTTTCATGTTAGTTTTACACGATTTGAATAATGAAAAAACTTTTACAAGTTATAATTATAACAAAATGCATCCTTATCATGTATGTATCAATATTGACATGAATATCAAACACACTGTAAATACATGTTTGTAATAATATCAATTTATACAGTGACACACTTAAGCATTTTGTAACTAATTGTCATTATACTGAAGACATAAGATGATATGTTGTCCCAGATAAACGATTATATTGGTTTAGGAAATATATTAAATATGCTGCCCAGATGATTTCTTCAAGTCATTCATGGCTCAAATATGACTTAAATACGCATTCTGACAAATCTAAGGAACGGTGTAAAGTTGTTCTGAGAATATACAAAAATACGGTGTGAGAGGATCTTGTCCAAGATTTCAGGTGCAGCTTCGTATATGTTTAAACAATTTAGAAGGATATGTTCAAATCTGTTGGCAGTGTGCATTAAGGGGCGAGGGACTATTCCTATTATTAACATGACGAATACTAATGAATGCTAATACAACTATAAAAGATCGTTGATTTTTCAGGTACATGAACCGATGCCTATAAAAAAGACATTACAAATATGGTATTCGCGAAACACACATATCAGAGGGTAAGGGTATGTTTCGTTGCATGTTTGTGCGTACCTTCCTAACTATCGTACAGGAGAATATTACAGATAACACGTGATCATTTGTCATTACTTTCTGAATGCTAGCCTCGAATATGCTAATGAATCATATGTATTAGCATATTTTGTATTGCTGTTCGTTTGTTTAATTAGGGCTTAACGTAACTCCCAGAGTATTTCACCGATATCATGACAAAGAACCAAGGGAGAAAAACCGAACAATAGGACACGAAGAGAAGCGGCGACAGGGACGGGGAAAAGTTGTTTTGCTGTTTGAGATACATTGGCTCCTTCCATTTTTCTTTTGTTTGTCAGTCCCGTGTTTTAGATATGATTCTTCCTAACTTTCGTGTATCAAATATTGTGTAAATGGTCCTTCACATTTCTTTGTTGTTGGGTTAAACGTAACGACACTTTAGTATTAATGACAGCTTTTAAACATCCATGTTAGATGTAAAGTACTCGCAAAGTAAGTATTTCAGAGTAAGATTCAAAAATACATTAAATTGTCCATTCCATTCACATACATTATTTTCTCTTTTGCATGCCAAGAATGAATTCTCTTGTAACGATTACAAATAATACCCGTATTCTATTGCATGTAGCTATCACTTTGCTTATTCACATGTTTTGTCGACCTTAATATGGCATAAAAGTGACGATAAACCATTATAGACAAATAGGACTAGTGTCATAGTGTAGGCGTATTATATCCCAAGAGTACATTACGACTACAACCAGTACTTGTACAATTCATCATTTATTATATATAATGTGTACATACATGGTAGTATGGCTTCAACGTTCATAAAATCGGTTTACATTCACTCAGCTTATAGTTTTAAGCAAAAAAGGTGTAGATATCATTTGTATTGATAGAAGAAATCGATTAAGTGACCTGTCAATCTAGATTAGAACGAGGGCTCTCCATGTGCATCAGCATTACCAGGGCATAGCAGTATTTGCTCTATTCATTATCACAGAGGCATCGCATGACATGGGCACATTGTGTAGCTTTTGGTTCTTTTTACTTAAATACGGTTCACTTACAGCTCGTAGATCTGATTTTCATGCCAGTATTTTATGATTATTGGCAATGCATTGTATGTGGTCTCGTGGGGAAACACGCTTTAGATGGATGTCATTTTCCTCTTAGGTAGCATAAAATATGTATGATGTTGTGCCATGATAAACAACCTTAAAACATCACTTCATAAACACAGATCCACGTCAGTGACCAGACAAATCTTTCATGTTATTACATGCACTTAGATAACATTCCATAACGTAGTGTTGTAGTTACTTACATAGTAAATCGCCAAAGCACAGAGTTAATGCATGCATAAATAGATGAAGAGTTCATTGGTATGTGACAGTAAAAACAACAGTGGCATACACGCGACACATAATACTGTGAATCCATTCTCAAGCTGCAATATGTCATTCACAATAACACACAAGACATTATACATTATGTATATGTTTAAACCGATGCCTTTGAAGAATGACATTAAATAGATTAGAAGGACTAATAATTAAGGCAAACTCTATTCTACATATAAAATTACAATAAAACCACAGAATGTGGCATCATAGACATTACAAACAATTGTATAAAAATATATATATACCATAGAACAATAAAAGAACATAAATGAAATTGGAAAATGTTTAATACCATAGTAGCGTTGTTTAATTATTTTTTTGAATTGTAAACCCAAATTACACATTTTGTTCACATTGTTAAGAGGCAATATAAATTTCAATATGATGGGTTCTAAGATCGCAAAAATATAATCGATTTAAAATGCCACTTTCGTGTGAATATAAAACAAAACCTCTCTCTTTTAAATCTAAAAAGAGTAAATTGTGCAACTGTAACTTTAATGTTCAACGCTCTATCGAATCAACTTTGCATGACGCTCATTTGTCAAGTCAACTTATTTCTACAGTGATCAATTACTTAACATCAGTGAAATGTTGTAAGGATGACCCTTTTAGCGACTACGACAGCTAGGTTTCACATTTGCTGACAATCCAACACACGATGGTTTCGATCAGTTACACTAAATTCGTCACATGCTTAAAATAGTTAAATGTGTCGTCGATTAAATACAGTACAGATGTCTTTTACAATTACGTCAGCAATTGACATCTGAAGGAGAACTCATTTGACAGGTCAAGACAAAAGAGAAAAGAGCCTGGATCAAGCGCAACAGGTCTTTATCGCAATTTAACACGTAGATCCACTACGAATATGGTACAGCCTAAATTGGTGTATGGAATTCGATTATTCTAGGATAAAAACAATCAACCCAAAATAAATACAATCACGTATAAATTGAATTAAATCATTAGCATACTACGTGAATAAACAAACGAGGTATGGGAACAATTATTTTTCCTAGACTTAGCATGGTACGGGGAATAAATAGTGATCATCAGTAGAATAGCAAAAACCATTGGTTCAACTTGCTATCAGAAGACTAGGAACTTATTTCCTGACCTCTCAAACATGAATTGTACAAATTCACAATACAAAAACTGAAACAGAAACAGACCACCAATAAAAATAACATCTATAAGAGGAAATAACCAATACTATGTGTGAGAGTACCTCGTGCCAGTAATCAGATCTAGCTACGAATCAACCGTGACCAATTGACGTTCAAGAAACAAATGTTAAAAAGAATGACTGGTTAAATGTTCAGCAATTAAATGTATCATTAATGACGGCTGCTGGAATTCTGGGCAGGGATGTCTCGCACAGAGTATTGGCCCTTTCCTCTTTTAAATTTTATATTTATTGGAGGCATGTTTCAGATCGCATTTTTATATCATACAATTCCTTCAATCTACTTTATTTCTCTTATGACCAATATATTAAAACAATTAACAATATTGAATGACAATGATTTACTAGTTGTTAACATCAAACCAATTTCCTATTCATACAGTGCTCTTTTGCTAGTACGAATTAACAATTGATAATTGTTCGTTAATCTTATACGTAATGAGCAATCATTCAACCCATTATAATATTAAAATGAATTTGGGAATTAAGGAAGAATGAATCTGAATCAGAAGTACTTGGTACGAAGCAAAACGCTAACAAACATCAAAAGGATATTTTTAAAAACAAACAGAAAAAAACACATCACAAAAGTAGTAAGGACATATATCACCACGAAACGACTTGTGGTTAAATAGGTAAACGGGATCTAAAATCGTCCCACTTAACCAATGAAGGCGGGGGACATGGAACAACAAACAAATTTTTAAATTTGGAGACGAAACATTTTAATATTTACTTGTACTCAAGACTCAACGAACATACAAAACAGGGCCGCCGTAAAAATGCAGTACATGTGTTGTAAACCTGAGTGAACGACGGCATAGGCTCATAGGACCAAACGGATTGGGATGTCAACATCCAGTCTAATAAAAAAAACAATATATGTAAAAACACGCGTCATGGCCATTACGTCCGATTGAAAGATATACAACTGTTAAAGTCGAATGGCTTGCTAAATACAAACATTACTGTAAGAACCGAGTAGCTTTGTTGAAAACTCTTTGTAGCAAAATAAATATATATTACATCACCAAAAAATGCACTGTGCTGCACTGAACTGAAAGTAAGCTAAATGTCACACTTTAAAAGAAGACCTATTGCCAATCAGAGAGGACATAGTATTCCTATGAAGAGGTTTAGTATTCCTGTGAAGAGGTTTTGACATATGCCCAGTCATCGAGTCCCCTCAACGTTGCAGTTCAAAAGATTACGCAGATCAAAACTGCATAAGCACCCACGACTATATACAGTGTTCGCCTCACCATCAGTGGATTATATTACGACTAAGGAATGTGTTGACAATACTTTTCAAAAAAGTAGAAAAAGTGTCTGGGGATTTGATCCTTCTCCGTGTGTTTTCAATAATGATACCATTGTGTTAACAGCTTACTCAAAATTCGTGGGTTACTGTCTTAAGTCGGTCAGCATGGATAACTAGTCTTGATGATTGCTGTGGTGTCAATTTAATTCCTTACATTCTTGTGCTTATCGTTATTTTTATATGAAGTTATTGTTTGTTTGTTTGTCAATGTCTCTCGTTCTGTTGATTCCACTCATACTGCTTTTTAGAATGAGAGTCAAAATATCCGAAAATGCTCTAGCACAACAAACTACCAGGGGAATATTAATATCATATAAGTAAGTGATCAGATATCGTCGCCCTCTAACCATAAATAATTGACTTTTGCAAAGCCTAGCGTTTGTTGTAAATATATGTATATACGATATAAATATGAAAATAAATATTCGGGTTAGAATAGAGCTTAATTAAATATATCTGTTTCTATTATATTTGGACGGGGAACATACAGAGAAGAAAGTGCAAATTATTAAACCAAAGACGAACCATTGCAAATTTCTAGAAGCAGGTGTATGCGAACTATTAGTATACTGTGCAAGCGTCGCTTTGATATATTTATGTCAGTTTCGGTAGGTATAATAGCATTCACAAATCTCTGACGTACTGGGACTATGTTCAGAAACATTTCAGACACATGCTTGTCATGTTCCGCTGTACGTAGTAGAATGATGAATAGTTTAGCACTTTCTAAATGCTAACTTCTACTTTGACCAACCAATTTCCACAGAATAAAGTCCTGCATGAATAGAATAGTGCCGTAGTTGTATTACTGGTTTGCGTCCAAATCGTTTGTACAGTTACAAAATATGCACAATACTTTTATCTATAAGGTATTAGGTATTAATATCATTATATCTGCCATGCCATTTTTATTCCTAGTAGCCGGAAATCGTTTAATATACACTTAAACTTAAATTTGTTAAAGGAGAGTAAAGAGTGGATAAAATATTGGATTCGTTGGATGATATAAATACTATAAATTTAAATTAGAAATGCTTGTGTCAGATTCATTGTACCACATCTGAATTGCTGCTCGTGGTGAATATGCAATAAAGCAATATGAGTGCATTTTTCAATCTTAAGTAAGATACATTCTTTGTTAGACTGGCTGAAACAGCACTTTAATTTCATTTGGCACTTTATTGGTACAATTATTTGATAGACTGGGAAGGGGTCTCATTCATTGACCAGGAGAGTGATAGAATGAAAAATTGAATCTGTGAGAGCATAGCCATCAAGTAAAATAACACAATTGTAATGAACAGAGATGAAGGAAACTGCGACCTGAAGACAAAGATGTGAAAGTTACCGCTGAGTTGATGGCAGAAGGGATTTATTTGTTTGTTTGTTTAATTAGGGTGTATCGATACGTCCAGGTTTTTCTACTGGAAAAGGTCTTCTTGGATCTCTAGTAAAGATGAGGAAAAGATTGTGCACTAGAAGAACATGAAAAAGGCCATGCAATTTATGTGAAAATTATATCTATATTACTATCCAAAATATAGCAGTCAACTAAGATTTATACCATTTGGACGAAATGCCAAATATTCTAAATATTATTCCTTATGGACGAATACAATGTAGTAAATAGATGTTTACCTGCTGGAACAACAACAACAACAACAACAACAACAGAGTTATCACGATTGTCAAGTGTACGATGAATTTCCGATCGTTAAGAACAAGTGTTGGCTTACTTGTTGTACGTATTGGTCTACGCACAGTATTGGATAGATTTCAAGTTTTAGAGAAAAAAATGATAGATCTGATACGACCCATTCTAAAAGGACGTTTGCATCAACTTTTATCCGTCCCTAACATATTTTAGTATTCCTCGTTATATTCGTCAGATAACTAATCTGTTTCCAAATAAAAACAATTTACAATTCTGAATTGTGGGTCTTTGGTCAATGAATAACGCCGTGAATGGTTTGTATTGTATATACAGTTAACATAGCACAATATGTTTCATGGAGCTGCCCGAATGGTTAACTACAGCAGAAACACGGTGCAGGTTCATCTTTTAGGTCACTTGATCTATAAATATGTTCGCGTTAATTCTTTCACAGAAACGAGAAAGTATAGCAACAGGGATAAAATAGGTAGGAGAAAGAACCAATGTAATGGCGTTACCACGTACTCTCCTCAAACTTTTAACCGGGATCTTTACCGTGTCATGGTGTTAAATATCCCTTCAATCTGTCTGACGATATTAGGTTCTAGTCAGCTTACCAGATTATCAAGGCTCTCAAAACCACTCATCATGACAATGTGTCAAGCACAGGATATAAATCAAAGTTTCATGATGTTTCCATTTTTAGTGTGCGTGCAACGTTTTCTTATTGTTTGTCAATGTCCATGGACTTACGGCCTTAGAATATCGTCTTAGTTTTACGATATACTATTATGTTGTAATATCGAACAGCATTTGCTTGAAAACAATTGTGACAGCAAAATTGTGATGTGTAGCAAATACGTTGCTATCATACAACATGTGTAGGCGGGAGCTAATTGAAAGTGAGAACTTTCATAACGGGTGGTCGACGAGGACTGAAACATGAATGATACATAGATATAAAAAACAAAACTATTGAACTATTCGTGGAACATATGGTTGCATTTTGTTTTTGAAGTTCCACATGACAAACTAATTTTCGTCAATTATCACCTGTTTCACAAAGTTCATTTCAACCATAAACTCAATACCTCCTCTTTGGGGTAAACTGCACACATATACATATCCTATGAAATACCTTATAGTTTTTACAGTTAACCTTTGATATGAAGATATTGTTACACCACTTTAAGTAAATATTCGCTATACACGTTGAGGAATGGAAGGATTTTGGGTTTGTATATTGGATTAAGAAATTAAAATAATCTGTAATTTTCAGAACTGAGTTTATCGATCAACGTTGCATCATATCAACCAGACGTCCTTTTCTCTCCTTATAATTTCAACATGCACATATATAAATCCTTATTAAGTATTACATGTATCAATAATAACCTAAGAAAGATACTAAATGAAACGAGGTGATGTAGGTGATCAATAATCTGATTATCTTATATGTGTGGTTTATTAATAAAACTAGTCTACCTAGCGTACCCAAGACATCGATCTGAACATATATATGCTAATATAAAATAGTAAATAGAAAAACAAAGACGATGTTCTAGGCCGTTTTATAAGAGTTTCATTTTTCACTGTTCATCAGTAGCATACATAAATGCATCGCTATCTTTCCTAGTTTTACCTAAATTTACTTGTTGTGCTATTCGAACCTTGATAATAGCAAAAACAAAACTCTAAGAATTGTTAGAAAGGTAAACACCTTGAAGGAACGACGCATCCGATAGGGAAATATAGCACAATCGAGCTACATAAACTGACGTAGCGATGCCAGAAGAGTAAATATGATCCACGAACTATACCAACAGGTATCCACATATGTGTGTTATAACACGATATGATCTAGGGCACACCATAGGTAGGTCTTAGAGATTGAAATTTAATAGGACAAAAGTTAATAAGCTTGACCAGGTAGAACATTCACATAGGAAAGAACCATGAATAACGGAACTAAAAACTAACGAACAATCATTACATATGAGCCAACAAAAGCTATTTGCATAATGTATTTGTATGCTATTATTTTTTATATAATCCTTGAATTGATATATTTTACATATTTTGCAAGACCGTACACATCAGGCACCGGCATGTTTCGTAAGAAACGATCACCAAAATGACTTGTAGTCATATACAATAACAACAACAACAAAAAAACGTTTGCACAGCTAGATGTCACTAACGTAATGTTTACGAAAAACAAAGTCATTTTTCAAAAAACAGTAATCAATGACACGGGAAAATAAACGGAAACAATGTTTTCGTAAATGAGTGAACGTTGTCTGCTACAGGCGCGTCATTGTTTTTGCGTTACTTGTGAGATCCATAACGATATTCGGGTGGATGCACTGAACACTTATTTACAAATTTTTAAAACCATTTTTAATTTTCGTGATTTCTAAGCAAAGTAAATTTGTAAACCCATGATAACAGATACGTTTATTGTTTATATATGAATGTCGATTATTCACATAATATGTAGGTTATGCTACATTTTTACTTATTTAAACATGCTTAGCTCAGCAACATAATTAGCAATATGCATTCTAAACAACTACTACAGTGACTATTGCTATAAACCCAAATAACGGATGACAAAAAGACAAATTCGTCACATCAAAAATTATATTGAACAAAACATTTGATCAGGTTTGAAAATAATTACATGAGTTTATATGAGAGGTTACTGTGCGATAATTGTTAAATTGAGGTTTAACGTCGCTTCAACATATTTCAGTCAACAGAAAGAGGATGCTGTACGACTTTTTCAAACGTGACACAGTGTGGACAAACAAAGCTTAGTCTTACCTCCTCTCGGACTGACGGCTGTGACACATTCAACACACAATCATCCATTGTAAAACCTCTTTGTATTTTTTTCTTCTCCTTTTTTATTCGCACTGATTTTCGGAGTGACATGTTTTCGTTTAAAATTATAGCAATTTAAATCCTCTAATTGAATCAGAACAAAATATTAAATATTTCACGTCAGAGGTGTATCCACATTCAATGTTTAAAAATAATCATTATGTATTCCTATGATGATAAGATCTGGTCTGTTTAAATAACATAATGAATCCAGATAGGGTTAATTTGACGCTAGAACGCCACACTTAGATCATACAAACGCTATGTAACGCTCCGTAACAAGGTGTTATATTCCTACTGTGTTCGTAATTCTTATCTTACTGAGATGATGTCCCAAGGTGTAGCTCGATGCCATCTTAATTTGTAAAGCAAGGGAATTTCTCTCCTCCTTTTTCTCTGCACAGATCGATACACTTACTATGCCCAGGGATTGGCATTAAATATAACCAATGGAGAAATTTACCGGGAGCTTATACAAAATACCACAACTCAGTTAAAAAGTCAGCTATACTTCGTCTTGTATTGATATTTTATCCAGACTCAAGGTATAATGTAACAGATACGTTTTACTTATCTGTCAGATAATCAATGGACAGATATATATGCTCTTCAATGTCGTGAAGTTGATCCATTATTCACAGCTATGACAAGGTCCTTGTGACCGTGACTGAATGTGACACCATCACACTAGTACTCTTTAAAGGTATAACATTTATAATACGCAAGTAACACCAATACATTCAATTTATCATTTCTAATCTATGAAAACAGTTATCTGAATACTGTTGTATATCACGAGATTTACACTCTAGTCTTAATCCATTGAGCGTGCAAGTTGAATAAGCAACATTAAATATTTAAACAGCATTTTTACAACTTCAATACAACTTTTTTTTCAAAGATAGGTAAGCATTTCAAAGTGCCACGGTCGATAGAATAGATCTCCTTTGTTAAAAAACAAAACAAAAATCAGGTGCACATCAATGTTTATGACACGATTATACAGTAAGCAAAACGTTCAACAATGTATTTGAGCGTAAGCTTGTTAAGTGAAGTCGTATAGTATTCACCGCTTATCCAGTGAGCAGTGCTAATTTTTGCGTGTAAAGTATAACAGGAAATTTGCATCACTATTGATAATTAAAAGAGTTGCTTCATCCCACCAGTGGGATCGATTTCCGTGATATTAAGCATAAAACAATTACCAGTTATTAGTCACCCAATATGCATTATTGTATACATGGCTCGCGATGAACATCCATCCAAAATGACACTTAAAACAAAGCCTCTAACGAATCACACTGTTTTAATTTTTTTCTGAAATCATATCATACGTTGACAATCATATCACATCTTCAATCGTTGTGTGTAGTCAACGGATACGAATAACAATGTAACTCAACATCAAACATCTTTGAACTGTACAATGTACAATGTTAAAGTATATTTATCTATTCACAGAGCTTGGGTTCCAAATTTGAACAGTGCAATCGCAATATGGTGTTCAAGACAAATGTCATATTTAAGAAGAAAATTCAGCAGTGTCCGGGAAAACAAAATTTACCTTCCACAAAGTACGGTGACCCATGTCGTGAATGTGTGAAGATGTCGAGACGAGCCATCCTAGAACTCCATAACTCTAAATGTCTCTAACAATCTACAAACTGATCTTGTTGGGTACAATCAGGAAAAACTCTGTGATAACAGTGAAGGAGTTTATATATAAATTACACGTAGGAAGTGTATGTGAATAGTTGTCATCACTATTATTCAGATAGATGTGCAGGGCTCGTGTATTAGAGCTGCATGCATGCACCTCGCTTAGATGATGAGTTTATCTCACATAATATGGCATCAGCAACTAACGCGCTAATTGAGACAGTCAGGTGTTATTCACGTAGCGATCTCGTCTGCTGATACTCACAGCTGACACTTGATGTCAATTTTATTAAGTTGCATGAATACTGACCGACAGGTAATGAACATGCTTCATTCGCGTTAAGGTGAGACGTGTGAAAGCGTTACCCCTACACGACCCGTTGCATGAAGAAAAATAACACGACCATGTTGTCGTATTAATATCACCCAGTGATATCAAGCTCTAATTTGTTCTCTTCATTAATTGACGGACCATGAGATATACTGTATACCACTGATACACGTTAAAGAGTGGTCTGTCTTTCGAACTAAAATTGGTAAATGGCAAGAAAATAAGCAATCTCACGCCGATTGCCTGAACCTTTTTGTAATTAAAGCTGTCCATGGTATATATTAGCTTGACTCATGCAATGTTTCTATTAGAGCGATGTATATTTCTCATGATACATCCCCGTCGTGATAAGTTGAAATACAATCTTATTCTCAGAAGCTGTTTATACTGGGAGCGTCCGATTGTTGTTGCTGTTACATTAATAGTATTAGGATCTGCCAGGAATATCGACAGGGGCTTACAATCTGTGACTTTTGTAGCAATCAAACAACAATAGTGGTTGAAAGTGATAAAGCAAACATTGCAACCAACACAAGGTGGCATCTGGGAACTATAAGAACGTATTAAGTTCCGCCAAAAATTAATGATTGGAATATTACGTAAAACGTGTTTCGATTTTTCACAATTTTTGTCAGATGGAAGAGAAAAAAACACATAAAGGACCAGATATTGTAGCTATGAGTGTCATCAAGTGGTATAAATGAAACAGCAATACTACCAAGTTTATCGACGAATAGCACGAAAAGACACACATGTTTGATTTATCGCTAATATTTTGTAAAAGATTTTAACGTTAATTTTTGTTCAATCTTTCATGACATTCCACAAGTTAATCCGTATGAAAAAAAAATCAATCAAATAAATAGAAATAAACCAATTCAATAGAGTGTTTGATTTTCGAAAAGACAAAAACAGTATGAATGGAATCAACAGAACGAGAGACATAAAAAAAACAAACGATAACTGCGTCAAACAATGAAGCACCGGAATGTAGTTAATTAAATAGACATCACAACAATCATCATGACTAGTAATCGATGCGGTCTGACTTAGGACGGTAACCCAGGTGTGGTTAAACCGGTTAATGAGGCCTTAACCTTCCTACTTCCCACACGAGACTATAAGTCTTAAGTTCAGACATACATTTAAAAAATTAATAAATATACTTCATCGCGCTGTAAATCATCTCAACAACTAACCGCCCACATCAATTGTCAATAGAAATATAAACGAGTAAAATGTTTATACATATTTACAAAAGGCAATTGGAAACATGAAAATTGGACATAACCTAGTAGCATAAAGCTGAAAACAGTG
>JAUMGZ010169491.1:396-15165 GCA_032359645.1 Pododesmus macrochisma | reverse complement strand
TAACAAAGTCACAGGGTAAAATATGTTGAAAACTTGTAGCAGAATCTTTTTTATAATAAATATAATAAAACAGATGTCCCAGTTTCTTCGTCTTTTCTCTCAGTTTTTCCTGCGAAACCTCTTAAGGTGTCGCCATTCTTGTATAGATAATAAGGAAAAAATATAAACAAGAGGCCCATTGAGCCTTAACGTCCATCTGGATTAAATGGGCCTATATGTAAATTTTTAGCATTTGAAAACTTTTGACCATAGGGTCATGCCTTGAACAAAGTTGGTTCTCCATGCCCTAAAATTACTTCAAACAAAAGCATTATGCACTAGGCCTTCTAGTTTATAAGACGATTTTTTTTTTTAAAAATTTCATCAAATTTTCCACATTAATTTGGCTCCCAAGAGACCCTCCCTGGGTACTGAACCCTGTCATTTGAATAAATCTGAATCCCCTTCCCCTAAGGATGACATCTTGAAGTTTCAATGAAATTGGTCCAATAGTGTTGGACAAGAAGACGCCAATGTGAAAAAGTATCATATTTGCTATATATCTAGTGTTGAACTTTGATCTCAAAATGTGTAGCCTTTTTTTTTTACCCCAGGGTCACACCTCAAAGAAACTTGATTCTTCATTCCCTTATGTTACTACAAATCAAAGCATTAGGCTCTAGACCATCCAGTTTATTCGGAGAAGATTTTTGATATTTTGTCAAATTTTACCCATTATGACACCTAAAGTGGTGTCCCCTTGATGGGGGTGAGGCCTTTGTTTGAACAGATCTGAATTCCCTTCTCCTAGGGATACTTCCTACCAAGTTTGGATGAAAAGGGTTAAGTAATTTTGGACAAGAAGTCGAAAATGTGAAAAGTTAACATGTTTGCTATAATATATAATGTTGAACTTTGACCCCTAAATGTGTAACCTATTTTTGACCCAAGGTTCAAACCTTGAACAAACTTGGTTCTCTATGCCCTAAAGTTACTACATACCAAAACATTAAGCTCTAGGCCTTCTTGTTTATTAGAAGATTTTTGAAATTTTGTCAATTTTTCCCCCTAGTGGCCGCCGTCTGGGGGCTCAGCCCCTTTATTTGAACAAATCTGAATCCCATTCCCCTAGGGATACTTCCTACTAAGTTAACACCGACGGACGACAGGCGGGATTTGTATGAGGAAAGTTCACCTTATGGACTAAAAAGGAAAACAGTAAACCAAAAGGCCCACTGGGCCTTAACATCCATCTGCTTGGAATTTTTGTAAAAAAATTCCCATTTTGGTTCCCTTTAAAGGATGCTCCTGCAGGCCAAGCTCCTTCATATAAATTAAACAAAATCCTCTTCACTTAGGGATTATTGCTACAAAGTTTGGTTGAAATTGGTCCAATGGTTTTGAGAAGAAGTAAAATTAATAAAAGTTAACGTTAATGCTATATCGATCATTGACCCCAAAACGTGTCATCTTTTTTTTACACCTGGGTCACGCCTTGAACAAACTTGGTTTTCTATGATCCAGAAGGTTATAAGATATGCAAACATTAAGATATAGGCCTTCTAGTCTTGAATTTGTTTGAAATATTGTCAAATTTTCCTCATTTTGGCCCCCTTTTGTGCTCCATGTGGCAAAGCATCATCATTCGAACAAATCTGAATCCCTTTTCCCTATGGATGCTAAATTTCCTACCAAGTTTGGTTGAAATTGGTCCAGTGGTTTTGAAGAAGTCAAAAAAGGAAAAAGTTATTGTGGCTGCCATCGGATACCTCCAACAGATAATTTGCATGGAAAAGTCCTCCTTGGAACTTTGGTCCATGTGGACTAAAAAGAAATTTTTTAGGGATCTTTTAACGGAATTCTAGCTGTTAAAACAAGAGCCATTCAGCCCTAACCTGCTTCGCTCGAGGCAAACTTGAGTCAATATATCTTTTAAAACTATGCATACAGAAAAATGCATTTACTATTTTGGGAGTTCAAGATTAAATAAATCAAAGCTTGAAAAATCGATTGAAAACTGGCTGGTTAATTTCAACACAAAGAAATTCTATATAATACATCAGAAAGTTCAACACACCAAATTTCTCCAAAAGAGGAGGTGCACATTTTCAATGCATCTGTAATAAATGTGCAAAGTTTGAGAAAAATGTACTGAAACCTGTAGGAGATTCAGATTACACAAACTCAGTACTGTATGTTAATGAAAATGCAAAAAATTAACTAAGTTCAACACATAGGAATTTTTCTAAAAATTCACCACTCACCCCAATAGGGGAGGTGCACATCTTCAATGTGTCTGTAATAAATGTGCAAAGTTTGAGAAAAATCTACTGAAACCTGTCGGAGATCCAGATTACACAAAGTTAGTGCCCCTCAGTGCCCCAAAGTGTGACGGAAGGACGGACAGACAGACAGACGGAGTCAAACGGTATCTGAACCTGCTTCTGCCTTTGGCGAGGCAAGTAAATTGTAGCAAACAGTAAACCCAATTTTTTTAATTTTAGGCCTGATGCTGACAATCAAGACAAATATGACCAAATCGACCAACAGTCCTTCATATATTGATACTGGCATTCATCCTATTGAAAAAATATATTCACAATTCTGCATTACAAAATGTCACTACGGTATATGTTGCAAGAAAACTTCATTTAGGAAAAGCAATTCAAGTTGATTATCTGTTTAATTCATCTGGTCTTTTTTGCTTAAATATTACTATTCAGAGCAATTACGACAAGCGATCAATCACGTAAATGGTTTTCTGATAATTGGATAGAAACTGATATTTGATTCTTAACATAAACAATTTGTGACTATTGAAATGTAATTTACCCAGTGCTTTACACAAAATTGGATCCAATAATGAAGTTACCTTCACATAATGACATATACCTGACAGCCTCACTTCTATATTGATATGAGGACAAAACTGTTATTACAGTTATCATGAGAGAATCATATATCAGTGTTTGGAAATTATGGTTAAGAATTCTTATACACTGCATTATAAAACAAGTAAAAAATGTTTGTGTAATTTTTTCCATGTTTTGATACCAGCAAATGTTCTGTATCTTCACATCTTCAGATATAAACATTTACAAGAAAAAAGGTCAATAACTCTGGCAAGAAAAGTTGCATTGATGCCATTTCAGTAGTGACACAACATACCGATACATGTATTTTAATTTCTTAATTTCTCTAAATTTATTCTGCCCATGTTCATTCATCCTTTTTGCTCTTGACGTCATCCTTAGTGTCCTGACTTAAGAACTTTCTGGCAGGTCTCCCTGTCACATGATCAAATTACTCTTCTTCATTTACATTGTATTTTCTTATTAACAACAAAAGTGAACACTTAACCATGTCAAGGGATGATACCAAGAAGACTCACTAAATCAACTTTGAGTTAACTTCAAAAATCTTTATGTTAGAAATGGTTTACAAACTATTTTTTATTATATTAATTATTGCTTGACTATAACAGCAAAAACTCCTTTTTAAGATTTAAACTGCTAGTAACCTTTTTTTACCTGAATTCTTCCATATTTCTCCAGAACACTGTGCATTTCAAGTTGTTTATAAATAGCATCTGTGTATACCTAGCTAATAAATACCAATATATTTATAATCACATTGAAATGATTTATTTAATGAGAACAAGAGGCCCATTTGGGCCTAAACGTGCATCTGGTTGAAATAGGCCTATTAAAGTTAATTTTTGGCATTTAAATACTTTTGACCCCAGGATCATGCATGCCTTCAACAAACTTATTTCTCAAGGCTCTAAAATCAAATATATACCAAACCATTAAGCACTAGGCCTTCTAGTTAATTAAAGAAGATTTTTGAAATCTTGACAAATTTTCACCCTTTTGGCTTGCTTAATTGGCACTCCCTGGGGGCTGAGCCCCTGCATTTGAACAAATATGAATTCCCTTCCTCCATGGATGACTTCTACCAAGTTTGGATGAAATTTAAAGTTCAGTAGTTTTGGACAAGAAGTCAAAAATGAGAATACAATTTGCTATAGTGTTGAACTTTGACCCCAAAATGTGTTACCTATTTTTGAAACCAAGATCAAGCCTTGAACAAACTGTTTTCTCCATGCCCTTAAGTTACTACATACCAAAACATTAAGCACTAGCTAGGCCTTTTAGTTTATTACAAGAGGATTTTTAAACTTTTGTCAAATTTTCCCCCTCTCAGCCCCCAAAGTGGCCCAAGCCCCTTCATTTGAACAAATCTCAATTCCCTTTGCCCAGCAATGACTTCTACCAAGTTTGTATGAATTTAGTCCAGTAGTTTTAGACAAGAAGTCATAAATGTGAAAAGTTAAAACATTTGCTATATTGTTGAACTTTGAATCCAAAACGTGTAACCTATTTTTGACCCAAAAGTCACGCCTTAAACAAACTTAGTTCTCCATGCCCTAAAGTTACTACATATCAAAACATTCAGCTCTAGGCTTTCTAGTTTATAAGAAGAAAATTTTTGAAGTTCTGACAAATTTTCCCCCTTTTGGCCCCCTAGTGGTGCCCCACTTTGAGCCGAGCACCCTTCATTGGAACAAATCTTAATCCCCTTCCCCTAGGGATACTTCCTACCAAGTTTGGATGATATGGGTCCAGTGGTTTAGGAGATGAAGTCGAAAATGTGAAAAGTTTACGAGGAAAGGACAGGATTTGTATGAGAAAAGTCCACCTTGAACCAACAAACTATATTTGCCTAACCTAAAATTAACAGAACCTTTCAAGATATCAATCTCAAGCCTAGTTTTAGTCTTAATGTGTTCCCAAGATCTGTCTTAAAATCACTTAAATTACAAAGTGTTTGCCTTTACCTATAAAAATATTGCTGAAGAAATGTCATACCAGAGAATATTGTCAAAACAAACCTCTTAAAGGCTTTCTTATAAACAATAACACTGTCTTAGTGAAAGTACTTATATACATCAAGTCAACCAATACACAATGGGTTTAATGTTACAAAACAGCCTTTTACAGTTTTACAAGAGAATTACTTTGCCAAAGAATGGATGAATCTCAAGACAAGCTAAAATAAAACACAAGTTTGATTGGGCTCCATTACTATAGTGAAAAATTGGCTATATATCATCCAATATTTACTATATACTTCCTTATGAACTTTCCACTAAAAGTCAACACCACCCTTGTCACAGGGACAAAAAGAGATGGAAGTAGAGTAACCGTTCCGCATATTAATGTCCAATATCAGACAACATATTTGATCTCAAAAACAGTCATAAACTGTAAAGGCTATGTCTGTAATAAAGTGTTAATACATCTTTTACAGTAATGGACTGCGTGGTTTATCATGTATAATTTATCATACTTAAGAGGTAATATGTCAATAATTGATGTTCAGCTTGAATTTATCTCACAATTTTTATGGTTGAACTTGACAGCAGAATTCTTAAAAGCGCCAAATTTTGACCAAGATCACATGCTATGAAATCTCTTCTAATAGTAAAACTAAGAATACAACTAACAAGTTGAGGTTTCAACGATAATTTTAAACACAATAAGTTGAGGTTTCAACAAATATACAATACTGGCACTGTTTTTATGCAGTGCTCACTTCATGTGCGGAAGGCTGCACGCTATATATACCTAAGACTGTCACAACTAAGACCATCAAATTAGGTAATGTCTTTGCTTCCTGATAAGCACTCAGCAATCTGGGTAGGAGTACTGGTTGGCTGAAAGCTTGGTGTCAGCATAATGTGACTAAGTGAAATGTCCCTTTAACTCATGTATAGGTCATATCAAGACAGTGTCTGCTTGTAACAGTGCACACTTATGGCGACTTAATAGTGCTGTTTCATTGAAATATCATGCCATAGACACATTGACATCATACTTCCCTCCGTCACATTATCATGACTCCAAGCTAACCAGTCCTTCTCTTACCCAGAATTGCTGAGCGTTTAGCAGGGAGCAAGGAGATAACCTAATTCTACCATCTTAAGTCTAATGCAGTCGGGATATGAATCCTCACCTTCCGGATCACAAAGCCAATTTAATGCTCAATACCTCTGTTTGAGTCACAACCCTAGTACAAAATACAAAAGGGTTAAGGACATAATCAAATATTGTGGGAAGAAACAATCCTTGAATAAATCACGCCTCTCTAGTTTACACTATGAAATGATCAAACGGTTCAAATGTGGATAGAGTGGGTTCTGAGTAGGATCAGAGTGTATGTATTGTAGGTTCATCATCTCTCAACCAACACATTTATTTCTTGCATTATAGCTAGGTCACATCAAAACAACATTCAAGAAAACAAGCACTTCATGACACGTCATGACACATATTGTGTTGATGGAATTGGAACAGACTGGATTTCCCAATTATACGTTGTTTTGTTGACAAATTTAGAAACACTAGCTTCAATGCAAGTTCGTTGTGAGTCAGTGTGTCAGTACACTGTTTTCTGTTTATGACGTTCACTCAACTTCACTGGCTGAACTTCCCTGTCCATAACTAGCTAGACTGATTAAATCAAAGTTTTGATTGAGATAATATTTCATGTAAAACTGAATGTCCCTAGATCTAATTAAAGATGGTGTACTGAGGACACCTAGGACTTGACAGCCCCTGGCACAGATCTATAGAGGCAAATAAAATAATGTTGATAGAGCAATTGGATTTTATATTATATATGTTACAAGTTATCTTTACTACTGCTTGACATTTTCAAGCAAACAAATATGGCCACAATATTTAAAGTTCTGATTCTCCCAAACAATTTAGTAGTGATCTAACATGTTGTAAAATGGAATATATATCAATTCAATTGTTTTCTGGACTTTTGATGATCTTCAATATTACAATACTAGCTGTGTTATAATGAATTTGAAGTGTTTGCAATGTTAGTTTTTTGCTATTTATATTCTCACAGTTTATAGAAAATTCAACTCTGCAGACTATTTCTAACTTTAAGTATTTATTTGACCATAATGGTCTTTTTGTCTAGGAAACATGAGGCATTTACAAAGATTCTACTCAGACTTAATGCATTGGCTTTTAAACAATAAAACAGTCTCATGTTTGAACTGCTTATTTTGCACATTATAGTGTGACATGCAGTTGATAAATGTAACATTTAAACAGTACACGATTTAACTAAAAGATCAGTTTATGCCATTGAGAGGTAGAAAATGGCCACAAAGCGTGCTGCAATGTTCTTTATCATTAAAAGACACAACTGTTGACTTATAATAAAGGGCTTGAATTGAAATGAAGTTGCAATTGACCAAAACAGACATTCCAGAACATTCTATGAACATATAAATGGTACAAATTGTATAAATGAAGTCTTCATACAGTACCAGAAGAACTAATTCACAAAAGCATTAGTGATCTTCGCAACTCACAAATGTGTGCCAATATATTCACCACATTGTATAACAGAAAAGATGATACTATGAGAGTAGCAATTTAAGCATAGGCTTCGTCAAAATAAGCCTTCACTGATCTAATTACCCAAGTCACATTATCTAACTAATTTAATCTTTTCAATCCCAAGTTGACGTGTTTACACTGATGAAAGTGTCTCACTTTTTGGAGAATTTCATCTTCGTTGGAAAATTGTGTTTATTGTGTTATCGCAGTTCCCCGCATTATGGTTGGTTAAAACCTTAAGCAAAGAAGCCTTGAGAAAATGCAACATCAACAGTGCACTAAAACATCATTTAACATTTATGGTGATTCGAAAATAATACCATTTGGAGTGCAATAATTTCCGTGCGGTTTCATTAACTTACCGTTTCTCCATCTCAATTTAAGACACTTGAGGAAAGCATTTATCTTGGTTACATATACCTTATAAGTTACACTTGTAAACATGTCCTACTTTTCTTTACTATTCAAAATAACATTAAACAGCGCTAAATAATAATCTTAGGACATTCAACCTCAGAAATTGTGAAAAATGACTGCAATTACTGACCAAATCTAATAGGAAACATTTCTTGTTTTGTTTTCAGTTAAGTCTCCTACAAATGTATATAAATGTCAATTATAAAATGCTGTTTCAACAATAATAAATTAAGTAACACTTGTTAGTCAAACTTTAACAATTTGTTTAAACGAAATCAAAGCCGAATTATGAAAACTCCAATCTGTTCACAGGTCAAAAATATATGTCGAATTGTTAAATATATGAGCTGTATTAAAATCTTGGTAGTTTATAATAGTTCTATTTCAATCTATGTATGTGACTTTATGCCAAAATCCTTTTTCAGAATTAAAAGTTAAGTTCATATAATTATAATGCATCTTAGTTACGGTATGTATAGGCACTTACAACTGAAACTTTATGGTACATTTATATAAAGTTATAGTGACTTTTCTGTCGGTACATGTATATTTTGCCCATTTTATCCCCAAAGTGGCGCCCTCTCAGAGTCAAATGCCATCATGTGAACAAATCTTAATCTCTTTGCCCTAAGCATACTTCCTACCAAATTTGGGAAAAATTGGTCTGGTGCTTTTAGAGAAGTTGACAATATGAAACATTAACGCCAAATGGACAACAGCAACTATTGACTTTCCTTGGACCTAATTTACTAGCTGCACATGAAGCCTCTGAAGGAGAACTTGTTGCAACCTTTGAAGGGCTTGTTAAACTACTAGCTGCATACAAAACTTTGGAAATATTTCATGCCACAAGCTAAATTAATGCACATGAGACCTTGTAAAGCACTAACCTGGCTGCACATGAAACATCTGAAGACTTGAATCACGACACTTAAAGACATTAATTCATCGAAGGAACCATAAAAGGTTGCAATAAGAATACAACTTGCGTGGGCATGACCTGGTTTTATGACATACTTGCTCAAGCACTACCCTGGACAGCAAGCTAGGAGTTTTAAGAACTCTTAGATTAAATATGTTGCGATTATTGATGTAGGCAATAAAAGCGAAGGTTATAAAAAATAATGGTGGAATTTAGTTTGCCTTCTTTTACAGCTGGTGTCATTTACCTTGGAACCAATGACTTTTCACAATTTTATAACAGGAGAAGAGACATAAAAAAAATTCTGCTAGCATTAAAGATAAATTGATGATTTTGATAACTTGTAATTGGAAGACACACAAAGTTCATGAAAAACAGACGGCTGAGGCCACTCTTTCCCAAGTAGATTTAAAAAATAAAGGTCTCAGCCAATCAGAGGCCTGAAGGAGGCCATATATACTAACGGCAAATCTTATATTTATTACAAATTTTCACTTTCTGGAGTTGGAGTTAAGTTACATAATTGGTGATTTTGTATGCAATTTTGTTTTGATTTATTGAATAAGGCACAAAAAAATCTGCCATACATTTGGAAAGAACCAAATGTGCAACAGGTATGAAAGTTGTCCAAGCCATAGTTTTTATTTATCTAAGTTCAAGGTCATATAATGTACTTGATGCTTGTATCTGAAATTTGCAATAAAAACAATATTAACGGTAAAATAATAGAATTTCAAATTAAATCAAGGGGATAAAACCTGATTTCAATTTGATTAAGTTTGAATCAGGTGTCAGAATACGTTCCATATATGATTAAATTTCTAATCTGTAATTATAATCCAGATTAATTTTGAACGAACCATAAAGCTTGCCAGTGTGGTGATTTACTCCTGACATCAATACTTATTAGTTAAGGATAATGTTTCAAGGAACTCTAAGGTTTAATGACAAGCAATAACTAAAGCAAAAATTAAAACACAGCATGGCTTTCTGACTTTGATCTTGTTCATTATGCTAGATGTAAAATCAATACGTATTATCATCCTCAAAAACAATGGCCCGGCTTAACAGTCATTAAAAATCTTCAAAAGTTTCATGAAAACATTTCATGCTGTGAAGACGTCTTAACCCAGTTGATTAGAGCTCATGCATAAAATGAACAACAAAGAATTAGAATCTGATCTGTTCAGTTATTAACAACACATGCATTTGATGTAATACAAGAGAAGTGGAATCATTAGAACAAAAGACATTTATTGACATTGAAACAATCCTCAAGACAAGCTACTCATTTAGACTGACTTAGGATGGTCACCTAGAGCAAAACGGAGTGCAAAATAGACTGACTTAGGATGGTCACCTAGAGCAAAACGGAGTGCAAAATACAAAACAAAATCAGAACCCAGGTGTCAGAGTTTCAATACCAAAATCCCCTACCTGGCCCTACTATAACCTTCACCTTACAACCTCTCTATCTTGAAACCAACAGTGATCTGGTGATGACCTTTTAATGACGAATAATCCAATTACAAACAGGAAGACAAAAGACAGACAAACAGAAGAAAATATCATACTTCTTACATTTCATGAAGGGTTCATATTTATAATTATGAAAAAGAGCAATTCAAGGTTGAATACTAGCTATCAGGGTTATGTTTCAAAGCTAGATCCAAACTTCGAAAATCTTAGTCAAAGATTCCTGGCCCGCCGAGTCGGAGACGAATAAGCTGGGCAGAAAAGATGAACCATATATCAAACATTCCATACTTGATACTTTAAACCATTAATCATTAGATTTATGATGCATCTGTAAATATAGTCACCCAGAGACCTTCTCAAAGAAGATCTATCAATCAGTCGGAAGAACTGGTAATCATACAAAAACATACTTTCTCTGATAGTTTTATATCCTTGAACTTAACTATTTGATTTCTATTAATTACCAAAAGGTTATATTTAACTAGTGGGAATAGTTAGATTTGTAACATCAATCAAATGGAATATCTAAATCAGTCAGTTTAACAAGTTGTTATCCAGGACATAAATGGGCATTACACAAGCATTTTGCTTAACTTTTGTGGTACACGTGGCAATCAAACTCAAAAATTAATATTTTCCTCCTGAAATAGATGTATCAAATGTATGTAGTTGTTTTTGTAATCAGTGTCATTATATATAAATATATAGCTCAACATACTCTTCTTTCCTTTTTTTATAAATGTTTACACAAAATTATCATGCAAACAATACAAAATGGTGCCCAATTGCCAGAACTACTCCTTAGATGTTTTTCTGCCCATCATTTGAACTCCCATTTCCACTGGGCGCTGTTCTCGTTATATTCTGTAAAATATTCATGAGTAACAATCATATTAGACAGAGCTACAACCAGGAGACACAGAAACGCTTTCCAAATGCTCCTTGCGTTGGAGCAAATTCCCCTCTAATGAATCGTAAAATCGTACATCAGAAGGCAATGCCGCATGACCAGATCTACACTACAATTCTGATTGATTGTTTATAGTGAGGCCATTGATCATAAAACAATAAGATTAAGAGATTTTTGCCTCATTATCTGTAACCTATATGACACCTTGTAGTCACACACACACAATGCTTTTAGGCGCTCAGTTCTACAGTTCTTAATCAACAATGTTTCAGCACCATATATCACCATTATGACCACTTTTGTTATATTTATACATTTGTCAAACTGGAATATGTGACTACTATAGCTAACTCTCAATTCTATATTCATATATATGCATAACAAAAAGATTGTGTTGCTAATTCGAAACTGCAATGTCTTGTTCAGCCCTTTACAAATCAAAAAGAGAAAATGTATTGATCTATTTCACAGTGATATTCAGGAAGTATTTACAAAATTGGTTAGTAATATTTCATTTTTCCCCCTCAAAGTAGCAAAGAAATTAAATAATTTTTATTTCTCGAAGAAAACATTTTGATGTTAAAGACAGTGACAACTAAGCTGTTAGCCTGTATATATATATAAATGGCTCAGATCTAGCATTCATTAAAATGCTACAATGACCTTTTACAAAACCGGCATCAAGTACATGCTCTTTAATATGTAAGATTATTACTTTGAGGGATAACAGGCTGTCCAGCACTTGTTGACATAAAATAAGGGCTAATATTAGGGACAAAAATAAGAAATTTTAGGGCTTTATGGACTTACCCTTGCATATTTAACAAGACAGAAACTCACAAATAATGCTTTTAATTTTATCTTTAACTGTTTTATTTTTTTGTAAGTTTTATACCTACCAGGAAGATGCACAGACCCTAACATAAACAGCACTTTTCAGAAATTGGTATAAAACTTTACTGTAACTGTATGAAAAGCTTTTTCAAAATTGCAAAAAATATAAAATTAGGAATTGACATGAAAAATAAGGGCTTTTTTAGGAATTCCCTTTAGATTTTTTGATTTTTTAGGAATTTTAGCAAAACTGAAGAAAAAAAATAGGATTTTTTAGGAATTTTAGGGACGCTGGACAGTCTGGGATAAAGAACTTGGTTCTTCATGTTCCTAGATTACTACAGTACATACTTCAATTGTGAATCTGAATCCCTGTCCCCTACAGATTACTTCTTACCAAATTGGTTGAAATTGGGTCAATGGTCTTGGAGGATCTGCGACATTGAAAATGTACAAAAAAAGATTTGGCCTTTAAAGTGCTACCTCAATATAATATCATTCAAAAGACACATAGCAAATACAATATAAACCACCAAACCACATGTTTATTCTGACAAAAATGAGCCAACAAGTCTTAAATGTGCTACATTTTAAATGTTAAACATCAACTGTCATGAGTCTTGTCAGTTTTGGAAATGAATGCATTTGTATACCAGCAATATCATATATTATGATTGATAGCTATGAGAAAACTTCATAAGTATAGCTTAACAATTTGATTATGCCCAAAGAGGACATCGTGCATTGACACAAAGTTTACGAAAAAAAGTTCATGCAACAAGTGCTGTAATGAAACTGCACACTTGACCACCTAGTTATGTAAATATTCCTACTCTACTTGATACGGCAAATATCTAGTCAGTGCCACTTTGGCAATCTTGTCTAATTTGAAAACATGAAGTGTCAATAAGGTATGGCCGATAAGACAATCTGTCACCCAGTGAGATATACAGCCACTATGTATGCTAATGTTTTGCGTGATAGTAGATGCTCTGATCCTACTTACCGAGACTTGCAATAGGGATTAATTAAATGATACTAACGGTAAGCTCAAGATTACTTGCGACCTCACAGGTAGTCTCAAGAATGGAGATATAAACAAATATATGGGTAATCAAGTGGTTATAATTCATAGCAATTCTTTTTTGTACAATTCATAATGTTAATATGAACATACAACAGAGGTGAGTTCAAGAAGATATCATGGCACTGTGAGTGTGTTTAGATCATACCAAAATGATGAGTACTTGTGTAGTCGAGAGTGACATATGGCACATCTAACCACACAAGATTTTATGGAAGTTCTATACGGGTAGTACAATCTCACTTTTGTGTCAATGGTATTTTTAGTACTACCTCACTTAAGTATCAATGGTAGTTCTAATAAGAATAACAGACTTCACATAAGCAGTGATGGATGATTTGATGAGTTTGATAATGAAGACAAATCGATGTATCGTTGAATAAAAAAGTACCATCTCTTCATGTAGAATATATAGTTTTATATAGATAAATACAGCCGTCATCTGATTGTTTAATGGTTTTATAATAAAATCTTCATCATATCGTGATTATGTATAACTGATTACTAAAGAAAACTATTACACTGTTTATACTTTAAAGTTTGTTATTACATATTTACAAAGAAGAAATTAAGGTTTGTTTATCATTCAAAACTTCATATAATTTAGATCATAGTCAAGCAAGTATATATCCATGGTATATGCTTTGCATTGACCTTTTAAACAACAACAAATCCTGACAACTTGGAAAGTTTCTATATGTACCCAATTATCACTCTTCCAATCATTTCTCTTCTCTGTTTAAAAAAAACTTATTTAATCTGTATTCTCCACTGAATTGTTTATTCGTATTGACAAACTGAAGCAATATAGTCGCCACAACGAATGTGTATTCCCAATAATGAGAAAAACTATTTGAAAACAATGTACCAAAATAATACACAGATCTATAAATAACTGTCACATTTATGAATCAGTAGCAATAATTCTTTACGAGAGTCATGCTTCATTAATTGATTGCCTTTGATGATACTATTTATAGATGAATGCGTCAGTTCTTGTAACATGCATGTTCTTAACATTGCCGTACAAACACGTAACAGACAAGAAATGTGCGCTCCCTTCCTCTTTCCACTCGGTGAATTTTCTTTCATAAAATCAATAATTGGAATCATGAAAAATCAATTGGAATAACTGCATTCTGCACGATTCTTCCGTAAAAATGTGACTGCCAAGAGGTAGTTTTACGGCCTCATTCAGGATATAATATCAACTGATTATGACATAATTGTTGAAAAAATTGAACACGACACAATCGTTTAGTCTACATTACAGCTTTAAGTAATATCTGCTCCTCACCTAAATAAAGTGGTTAATACGTCATAGCCACCTACTGTTGGACAGATTGGGCACTCTGACTTTATCATCATCGTCAGTCATATGAAATATTTGTCATCAATTGCTATACTCTATGTTGAGAATGACTGAGCTAAACTCTGTCGCATGCAAATCCTAAACTTATCACATCATGACAGAGTGACTCCAGTAAGCAAGCATCATTAGATTTTCTCTCTCTCTCGATATTTCACAATAATCTCATTATCTTATTATTTCAAATCTTCTTATAGGATCTATTTCTGATTGAGACTTTTCATCACTAAAAATATAGTATCTGTCACAAGGTTAAATTTTGTATGTAAATAATATCATCATAAACATACCTGCCAACTCTCCCCCCTAAATAGTGAGACTCCATAATTTTGGGCTAAAATTATGGTC